>JAQIWU010000798.1:0-21625 GCA_034696445.1 Isotomiella minor | reverse complement strand
CAGTCCTTACTTTTCTACTTTTATAAATACATTTACCTTGGAACAACAATGTTGACTTGCCGCATTGTAACGTTTACACTTGCGACTCTTTCATTTGTTGGTGAACGATCAAGCGCAGAGCTGATGGACAAATGGACAAGAGGCATGAAGGATCATCCTTGTTTCAGTTGTCTCTTATTTTAAAAATGATCCATCGATTGATATGAGGAGTAGCATTCATCTTCAATAGGATATGCTGACGTGAATTATTATGCAGCGTTTTATCATCCACATTTGCAATATTCGTCTACCTGTCCCAGCCTTATTTGTCTGGTAGAACAGTTAGGAAGGAACAACCGGAGGACTCCATTTAATAATTCATCTTCCTTCATAACATAAACTAAACTGGAGAAAGCACTCGAACACCAAAGGGAGAGAAGAAAATAGAATGAAAAAGCTAGGTACGTGCAAAATTAATAGCAAATGCACTGGGCTTAGATATCTTGCTCTGCTAGACATTTGAAGAGGGGAACTTTTCTTCAAAAAAGCACTTAGACACGTATTTCGCAAGCTGTGTTCTTTGAAACTTTCCCCTGCACCGTTTTCACATCCTCCTCGCGGCGGACAACCTTTCAATGCCCACGGAGTAGTTTAGATAGTTACAGGTACCTAGATATGTACGATTTGGTGGAAATAACAATTATTGTTCCGTTTCCTTCTGCTACACTGCTGACTTAGTTGGGCCCTTGTTCCACTTTGAGTTTAGCAGGGCGAGTACATGGTTTTACAAAGGATAATAAAACAATTACAGATAGCAACTCAAGTTTGGACAAAATTATGCATTATTCATGCTATCCGGTCTATCCACCGAGTGTAGTTTTGCAACCTCTGCAGGGTTTGTGTGTAGTAATATTTGAATTTATGTTCCTTGGGTCTGACTATAATTATCTTCTGTGGAGCAAAGCTTCGTTTTCGTTCACCACCACTTCACATTCGTGATGTTGCGAAGAGAAGCACGATCAATCGATAATATTAAATTGGAGCAGAAAAATAATGGGTTAATTTATTTTTCTTTTTAGTTTGGTCCTCTATCTACCATGTAAATTATCTACCGTGTATTTCTCATGTCTCTATCTCTCAAAAAATTGTCATCCCCCTTGTCTACAAATTCCCCGCAAGTGTTGAATGTAGTTTGGGAAATGGGTACCAGGAGGAAATGCATGTGCACAATTCCCATCATGTCAACAGCGTTGTTTGCTATCATTTAAGACACCGTTGATATCATTTTATTGGTTTCCTTGGTTTATTTGTTCATTCCAGGGTCCATTAAATGCAACTAAATTGCGCTAAGGTTTCTATTTTCCGTTCTCCAGAATTAGGCTTGAACATGCTACGTTACGTATCTAGTTGCCATGACAAGAGTGCAGCGTCGAACTTTTCCTCGTCGCTCCAGTAATTTTTGACATATTTGGCCCTGTACCTACCTACTAAAAAAGGATAAGGTTTGGGGTAACCTTTTACGAACAAATTGTGCAGTAAAACAAGTGGGATATGATAGGCAATTCAATTCAGTCTAATCAAAGGTCAGTGGAGGTGAGCTTGAATGTAAGTGTAGCATCATTACATGCAGATCCTCACTTTCATGCCAGTGGACTGGCATACTATCATTCTGTTCGTAATAATAGCGTGTTCTACGGTCATATAACTAAACCTTCCCACCAAACATCGTCTACTAAATAAATGCTGGGCTATTGTCCGTTATCTTGACTGATATAAAGCTATACAGAAGAAATCATTGGCGACTCGTTGATGTCAATCTTTTGATTATGTTCCGATGCTCATTTGTCTTTTCGTTTCTGTTGAAGGTATCACTCTACCTTCAGCAGCATAAGGGGATTTCTGCAGGGCTGGATAAGATAATAGTTGCTCTCGGGAAAGTATGCTGCCTTGCAAACTCAAGCACACATTACAGTTATGAAGGGTAGTTGACAAATGGTATTGGTAAAATGTAATGGTAGTAACATTCTGAAAAGAGGATTGCTGTTCACTTAAGCTTCCACTTGAAACATGAGTTTCCACGTTCAAATTCCATTTTCAAATTAGCAAAGATATATATGTAGCCAATCGTAGCTATAAGTCCTTGGGATATTGCTTATACGTATTTACAAGAGACCATGAGTTTATTATCGATTTGGTCAGAGTGGAAGAATGTATTGTTTAAGTCTATTACTTGAAAATGAAACAAATTTCTGATGAAAATACCACTCGCTGTATTCGTCCATTCGTTCATTAGCTCTGTCCTGTCTGTCGCGAGAAGAGGCAAGATAATTAAATTTGGATTAATTGGTTCGTCTGGCTTCGCCACACACCACCACCACCATCATCACCGTCACTTCACTTTCCTTTGCCTGCCTCGTGAGGAAATGTAACCATACAGATTTCAAAGCTTGGGTCGTCTTCATGACTCTTGAGTGAATTGCCATTCGCATTCCACATATATCCAATCTAACGAAATCCACTTTTCTATCGACGACTCAAGTCTTGTCTGTGATTCACGTTCTATGCATTAAATACACTTATCATAAAATCAAAGCATAGCATAACTTATCTTAACGTCCTAATAATAATGGCAGGAAGTATGCGTACGTCATTATTATTGAGATTCCCTAATTCATTAAACGGGAGCTGTCTACGCCTGCTGTACTGCAGTGTCAAGTAGTCAAGTGAAGTGAATGAATAATTTCCTTCTTGTCCTTTCCCCCCTTCTGCCATCCCATCTCTCCTCTCTGAATCTTTGTCCTTTGCATTTCAATAAAGCCTAAACATTTCTACGCACCATCATGCACGCACTGATAACCCAGCAGAGCTGCCAACTAACGTTCATTTATAATATTATCACGGCCATAATTTCATGTGTCACATCACATTTTGGAATGAGGAAAAGTGTTACACCTCTGAAAAGAGACTACCAGGGGAATGGACTGGTGGTACCCACTCATTAGCCGAATGAAGGGATAAATGCACGATCTTCGTTGCATTGAATTGCATTTATACAATGAGAAAGTGCGTCAACTTGCGATGCTTAGTTAGTTTACTCTCATACAATGGATATACATACAATGGATATACATAATGGGATGACGATGAAAGCTACAGCAAAATGCAGAGTGTGGAGCTTGTGAAATTGCTGAAGAATATAAACTTCCGTCATTGTTTGTGCGGGCTTTAATTTTATTGAGTAATACTGAATGGGTTTCAAAGGACGTTTTAAAATCTAAATTGAAAAGGTGAATTGGAGATCAAAGTCAATGTCAATGCCAGCATTATGTCAAGTGGAGAAAAAGAGGGCTTTGTTGGTTTGATTTAAATTAGACTGGGTTATGAACGATTGGTGCTGTTTGTTGCATCAATTAATTCATATCCATTCATCCAACTGACTCAGACTGACTGACTAAAACATAACCAGCACTTTTAAATGTAGACATGCTTCTGCTTATGCATGTATTAATCATGCGTATCTTTCCAAAAAACCAATGCATTCCACACGCAAGAAAAATAGACCTTCTGTGTGACACAGCCAGTCAAGTCATTTCCGATTGCAGTATTACTTATTATTATTATTTATTTACAACGAGCCGGTGATAGAAATATCGTACACATAAATTAAGTTCCTGATACGCACGGATGTGGATGTCTGACTTGCCGAAGAGAGAGAGAGGAATGGATAAGGTTGAAGTGGAAAAGAAAGGGGTTTAGTTCAGTTCATCATAATTTGGTGCACATTCATTCTTTTTCATTCATTCATAGAATTCATTTCATATTGCGTGTGGTGCGTTGTTGCTGATGCACATGAGTGATGTGGTATGATGATAAAGGAGCCTCAACCAAGCAATTCTCTCTCTGTGGTAACACATTCTGTAATGAAGTACACACAAACTATTTAAGTATACGAAGGGAGGAAACATTGAGATCTTTGTGGCATGTTTCATGTAGCCATTAAAAACTAAAATAAAGTACATTGGGTTATATATATTTCGAATGAGAGTTCTTATTCCACTGGAGAACTGAAGTTACTTAATTCCTGAACTCTCTTCTTCTCAGCCGGTTCTCGTTTCTGAACGCATTCTGTTCGTTCAAAGTATGAAATGAAACTTCTCGTCGCAACCAAGTTTGGTTTACGTCTGTCTGTACTTCTCAACCTCAATTCAGTTCAACTCAGCTAAATATTGGGCTGTCTTGTCGTTGGTTTGTGGTATGTAAAAGCAAGCGGAAATTAAAGTTTTAAATATTTAAGGTTGCTTTCATTTATTCCTCTCTTCTTCTCTCCATCCACAATACACTTGGACTGCACAAAAGCGTGTAGATTCCCCCATGCAAGTAAGTGTATCTTGTCTCACCTTTGTCTGCTTTATTCATTACTTTTATTCCTTGCCATTTCATTACATATCTGCATTCATGTGGATGCATATGAGCTCAAATTGAACTCATTGAAGAAGTTGTGTGAAGTGTAGGGTCATATCCAAGTTGAAGGAGTTGGATATGAAAGATCGATTCAGTAATTGTGTAAAAAAGACACTGTCAAAGGGATTGGCAGACACAAAAAAACTATCGTGCCATGCTTTGATTACTTACAGAGTAGCTTTTGAACAGGAATTTGAATGACAAAAACAACTGGGACAGATAAGATGGATTGATTGAGCTAAGCGAGTGGCATCGTGGTACATAGGAATATAGTGCCCTATCCACCAATCCACCACCCACTGTGTAAATGTTATGTAGGGTCTGCTTTGCTCATTCATTATTCCTTAGTTCCGAAATGTTCTGCTTTCTCCTCCATCTTTGTTCATCGTCTAATGACATCTCTCCTCATCTCTATGGTGCTGTGCTATGTGCAACTGGTCTGACTTGGTTTTATTAAGCAACTGAGGGAGGAAAATCGACGTGATGACAGGGACAAGTTAAGTTCCCAGTTTGAAGGTAATCGTTTCTTTTAAACACAGCGTTAATAGCTTGTAAAGTAAATTTTCCTTCTGGGAAAATGAGCATGTAAATTGTCAGTAATAAACTCACTTACTCTCTCGCCTCGTCTTGAGATAAACCGTGGATTACTAGACGTATGATGAGAGGAAGAGGAAGGAGAGGGAGAGAGTAATTAAAAAGGGGAAAGGAAGGAAGAAGGGTATCAAAGCAAAGTGAAGCACCAGGATCCCGATGGCATACACGCACGTTACTTACATCGTCATCAAAAGATGATGACTGGGATGAAAATGAATGAATGAAGGATTGAGACTGAGATGAGATGAAATGAGGGAAAAGTGCATGGGGAGATGCGGAATATCTAAGAGAAAGAGAAGTTAGAAGATGGATGAGTTTAGGGAATCCGAATAAATAACGCAGAGAAGCAGGCTCACTGATCTGATGGGGGTAGAAAATGAAACAAAATGATTCATCCCACTTGCGTTGGAGTTTGTGACGTCAAGATTTTACGCTATATCAGCAATCACAAGTACAATTAGTGACCTGCTACTTTGAAAAAGTATAACTCATTAATATACGATACGGTACACATTGGTGCCTCCATTATCAAAAACTCCCGTAGACTGATCCCCATCAGAACTTTACATCCAGTGTATTGATACAATGTTGAGAATGGTGAGGGGATGAACAGACTTTAAAGTAAGTGGTCTGTAGTCATTAGGCAGAAAATTCCTATTGCTGAGAGTGCAAACTCAAACTGAAAAGTCATCTACTTTGTCAGTGTTTATCATTATATCAAATCACGCACGCAATCCTACTTAGGTAGGTTCCAAAATTTTTGAAATAGTTGAAAATGTGGGTCGGAAAATAGATAGATTGGTTTAAACCATGATAAATACTTACCTAATTCCTTCTTTTCAAAGTTATGATTAGGTATACAATGTAGATTATTGTGACTAAAAGGGCTGAGGTGAGGGTTCTGTTAAGGTAGATGATGTTTTCAATTACCGATCCCACGAAGATAATTGTAGCGAGA
Source organism: Isotomiella minor (assembly GCA_034696445.1). NCBI lineage: Eukaryota > Metazoa > Arthropoda > Collembola > Entomobryomorpha > Isotomidae > Isotomiella > Isotomiella minor. The sequence goes on along the minus strand of JAQIWU010000798.1, from coordinate 15,633 downwards.
GATAAATGGCCTTTCTCCTCCAACAGGTCTTTATCTATCATCATCATCTTCCCTTCCCCATCAGCCTCATGGGCCATGTAATTACGAACCCTGGTGGTAATTACTTTTTTAAGAACAATGGAAAAAAGAATGAAAGCCATTTAAAATGTGAATGTATGGAATGGATTGATGACATGTTTATGTATATGTACGACTGCATATCTAACAACAACAACTCGATCCTCCACCGACATTGGACAGGTAATGGGAAGAATACCTGGAACTTTCTAACTGACTACTAACCCACTTTGTTGTCTCAAACGATGTACACCTACATACATTATCTTTATTTTATCTTCCTTCCCTCACTCACCCACCACCGTCTTTATTTCTCTTTTCTCCCCTTCCTGAAGGGATGGTAATGATACCCTGCAGAGAAGGTAATTTGACATGGTTGATTTGTAAAATAAAGTGATATTTGATTGAACATTTTTTCAATTAGTTACAGAAAATACCCTTTTCTCTTCTCTCTCCCCTCTTTCCTTTTCATTCCCTACGTTTTCTCATGAGTGAATTATTTCAGTTGTCAAAACCTGAAAACGAAACTTTTTATTATTGCTGTTATTATTATTACTATTCCGTTGGTGGTGAGATGAGGGTGCATGGTCAGGTGAGTCGAGGGGGTGAGGAGGAGGACGACGATGAAAAACGAACAAAGGAAACAGGAAACGAAGGATTTTCAATTTGACACGGGCACTCAAACAGAGATAGGACGATTAATAGTCTTTAGCCAGTCAATTGTGGCTGTCATAAACCATACGCAAACGCTTAGATACTTTGTATAAATTAAGTCATTGCAAATTACTAGTGAAGTTTAGCGGTGCCGATTTAATTTATTGCTGTGTAAATGTAAGAATGAAATACTGGGAAAGTTCTTTCTTTATACGGGCAACGAGTGATTGATTTAATGCAGTCCAATGTAACAAAATGTACACTTGATGAGATGATCCGACTTGACTTGACAGACTTGACTGACTGAAAGAAGCTGAAGTTGACTGAGATGGAGTTCCTCAAAGCGAAATAAGTAAATGAAATAGGATGAAATGAGTCAACCACGCGCTTAATTTTGATTGAATGAGTTTTTGATTGTTAGCCTGAACAGAAAAAGCGACGAGGAATCCCGTGTGCAGCTCTTCTCTTTCTTCTTTTGGAAAGCCAGTTGGCTTAGGTGATACGCGGTAGTGAAAGGAGATGTAGAATTTCTATTTACTTCACAAATTGGCGAAGTCAAAGAAAGGATAGGTGGAAGGAAGTGAATGAGCGTTGCCTTACTTTCCTTTGCTACTTTGTGCTTATTTGTGTATCTCTGCTTATCCCCGGTCTCTCATCCATCCACCTCCTTCTGTTTTATATTTCGTGAAGAGTTAAGTTGTCATCAAGTTTGATAGGTTGGAATGGAATGAAATGGAAATCAGTGAAGGGGAGAAAGTGAGTTTGGTTAAAGTTGGGCTTTGTTGTGTAAGATGTAGCAGTTCAAAGTCAAAGTGGTGGTGGTGGTGGGCATGCTGTTGTCCTCCCTCTTATTCTCTCTTTCTTATTGAGATAAGAGGAGAGATCAGAACTTTAAAGTTTGTTAATAATTTATAGGTGTCTTATATGGTATGTGGATAGGCGGATGAATTTGCATTGTAAATGGTAATGAAAGAGTGAGATGCACTAATAAGTACAAGGCGCAGTAAGTCAGTCACAATATTTAAATGATGACATCTCAAGAATATTTCAACAAGTCCCCTGACCGAGTAGTAAGACATAAGACGAGTGATTAAAGGTGGGGATGAAAGAAAATTCAGAGTGCTTGCAAATGTCAACATTGTGACATTAGTAATGTGTCTTACATGAACAGAATTAAAAGTAGGAAGTCCTTTCCAGTAGGATCTACCTTTTCACCTGAGTTAATCTAATCGACAGACTCGCCAAAAGTTAGAGTGCTTGATTTGTCCAGAAAGCGATGAACCAGCTAAAGTAAGCAAGTGTGGTGGCCTGGTTCCATGACATGATAAGCAAGTGTGTGAAAGGGCCAGGCGAGGAAAAGAGGCGGACGCGCAAAGAGAAAGCAAGTCAAGTGGATTGGATGGAAGTAAAGTAAAGTGACTAACTGTGTGACATGTACAACGCGTAGAGTGGACGGATGAAGCAGGATGTATAAACATTGCGTACTTTTGTGGGTTAGAAAGTACTTAAGCAGACTGAGTTATATGCGACTAAACTGAATTGGACAAGCCCGTCACCAAAATTCGCATCCACTGTCATCTTTTTCCCACCATTACATTAAACTGTGAGCACATATTCTATGCTGGGATGACTTGTCTACACCAGTAATCTTCAATTTTTTGATACGCTTTCACTCTATAACGCAACTAGGGAAGAAAGACCACAGGTTTGGACTGGTGCGGTGTGTGCAAGTGGGTGAGCAAGCCAGGGATTGGAATTGTAGCGAGTCATTCATGATGACGGACTCTAGCAAGAAGCAAGTGAGGAAGACCATAGCGGGTGAAAGCAGAGTGGGATAGGATGGAGGAGTCTCTAATCCAGCTATCTTCACACTCATCTTACTTTAGGTTACTTTAGAAAAGTGCTGGAAGTGGCAGTAATGGGGTCTAATCTATCAGGAGCCCAAAAACCAGGGCCGATTTTCATCCTGATTTTTCTTCACTTTCACACCAACAAACCAACCAACACAACATGAGCAATTCTCCCTACCTCATCTTCTTCTTTCCATGTGCAATGTCTGAAGGTTGGACGTATACCTTCGCTATACTTACGAACAGGGATTTGTGTGTCGAGCACGACCTACATTACCAAACACTACAGCGTGTGCAGAAATCCTTCGGTTTTAGACAGACAACCAACCATCCTTTCCTTCTTCCATACCACTCGGCAGTTAATGTTTTACTTTACTCCTTCTTCACGAACGTGAAAGTGAATCCTGCAGTCCGCAGCCGAAGCCAAGTCATTATATGCTTCTTCTTCAGCGATTCGAGCCAAGTCAATTCAATTCAATCTGTCTGCGATACATACAACATTGTACTCTGGGTTCTTCGTAAGGAGGAAAGAAATAATGGAAGACATTTCTTTTTCTACTCCGCGGCTGCGAGTGTAGTTTTGTTTCGTTTCTTCTTCATACCTGTTTACTTACCTCAGGAACTGTACAATGGGAGCTCACCATTACACACTCCTATCCATAGTTGGATAAGGGAATCTATGGATATTTGGTCGGCTTTTGTGAAAGAGAGTGTGCATGTGAGGGACGAGATGTATTCACTAACAATAAGTTAAATTTACAGAGACTCGTTTCTCGTTTTCCGTCTTTTCCTCCTGCTTTTACTTCATTCACTCTCTTTCTCATGGTACTCTGTGACTTATCATCATTTCGGTCCGTCCATCCATCCGGTTTCCCATTTCCCTTCTTGTCTCAATCTTCCTTTCTTTATGTCGAAGCAAAACAAACTCAGTCGTTTTTGCTTTCACTCGGGAACAAAGCCCAACGGCAATGTGGAGCGTAGTGGTGAATTGTTAAAAGAGAAAAGGCAGAGAGGGAGAGTCATTCATGCACTAAACTAAACTAAACAAAGAGAGGTTATATGTTGAGTTACGGCGGTGCATATTTTAAAATGAAGGAAAAGAAAGCGGTGAGGTTGAATTGACAAACGAAGGCCAGGCTACACCAAACGAAAAGAAACCAGACCTATCTATCTGTACTGGGTTTTTTGCTAAATTGGTTTTGGTTTACATCCGTTTTGCTCCTTCTCTTGCCCTTTGTAAATAAGAAAGAAGAAACCGAAAGTCAAAAGAGAAAGGTGAAGAGAGAGGAGAAAAACGCCATGGAGAAGAAGTGAGTTAAAAAATCCAAAGTTATAGAGTCAAAGTCTTGTCGATCTAGTCCCACTCTTTTGGCAGCTTTCTCCGTCTTGTGATATATTCACCCATCTAAATCTCGTAGTCGACAATCTATGCATCCTCCAATACTTTCTCTCCTGGCTCATTCTCCACTACCGTATTCTTGTATTCCAACTCACATGCACTTCATGTCAAGGCTCTAATGATGGTTTTGATGTTGGTAACGAAACGCTTGGCAGCTCCAGGTTAAGTCGCCTGTGTGGTGATATGGCCGCCATGTTTTCCTCATTTACTTGCTGGGCTGAATGCATACCTCCTCACATCGGAGTAAATGTCGCACCATATTATGTCATGTGCTTGAAGGTGTAGTTCATGTGTGGAGGAAGGACTAGGAAATAGGACCAGATCTGGGACTTGCCACCCATGAATACATATGAGACTGGAAATGAGCCTTGAGTTAGGAACAGGCGTCGAAGGGATAAAACGAAATGGAAGTGAAAGTGAAAGTGACGTACATTCATAGACCTTCATGGATTCCCTCTTGGATTTTCAACTTCAACACCACTGTGTGGAGGGCAAATTTACCCACCACCCTTGCATCGTGACATTATTATATTATTATTATTATGTTGTTCTATTATTTATATGATGATGTTATATGGTGGTAGTGGCAGGTGCCATGTACTTACATCATGCGTTATGATGATGAAGTAGTGTGTTGATCTTTCACTCGGTCGATATCATATCATCAGAGCCATGCTGTATCAAGGACCTCTTTCTCACTTACAAAGTCTTTCATTCTCTTTCATGAATTGCATCACACGATCCTAATAACTGTATGCATACGACATGGCAAATCATTGGAAAGACAGGCACAATTACCGGCTTCTTTATTCGTATTCCATCCACATGACGTCTTGCCTCATGTCTTGCCTTATTCGCTCACCTCCATCCAACGTCAAAAGCAGTGGAGAAAGAATGGTGATTTGTCATGTACTTGCTACGTTTCGATGAAAAGTATGCCAGCTTTTTATTCCACGTTGGCCATTTATTCCGATACTACGATGTCACTTTTACGACTACAGAATGAAAGATAGGCAAGGTCTTTGATGTTTTACGTTTGGCAGTATATCTGTATGTTTATGCCCCATGTTCCTTCAGCTTTGTCCGTCTATAACTTATCATTAGAAGGGAGCTAAAGGAGAAAAAACATTGGTGCACCTCGCAATATGAGTCATCCTCTTTCTCGTGCAATAGGTGGATGAAAGTCCGTCAACAGCAATAAGAGTGTGAAATAACATAAAATTTGCCTACTATCAATATCACCAATACTACAACCCAGCACGCTTATGCACTTTATCCCCCTTCATTTCCATTTTTATGGCGATTGTCAAATAAAACTCGATAGTTTTAAAATCTTCGCAGATGAGATGAGACGCTTATATTCTTTTTTTTCGCCTTCTGGTTTTCCACCTTCACCAAGTCTGTAGCCATATTTGCCATGACAAGTGAAGTTATGGGTGATATTACTGTCATTTCCTTGCTCCCGTGTCTCAGTTGCCCAGTCAAAGATTAACTTTACTGACACTGAAACGGAGGAAAGGAAACAGGAAAGCCATCTCTGTAAAAGTATCTAGCAATTACATGTGTACACATTTACGTCTCTTTTTACTAAAAGATGGGAAGTGAAAGTCAACCAACGTTGGAGGAGAAATATATCTAGATATTTTCTCTTACGCAGTTCCATTTTCCTGGTCTTCTGAAGGCAAAACATTTTTTGACGCTTCTTACTCATGTATGACTTGATGTTCAGATTGAGTCTGCTTCTGCGATGGTATCAAGTTGTCTTCAAAATTTGTAAGCACGGCAGATGGTAAAGCCTTTAAAAACTTTGTCCTGAAAATGGATACTTTTTATTTGCTAAAGAATTAAGAAGCAAGACTGGAGTTGACACTTGTGATGATGACGAGAAGGAGAGGAAAAGGTTCATATATGTTAAGACCGGCACTCAAATACGACTGTTACTTGGCATCTTTAGAAAAGAAAGGTCGACAAACCAACCTTCAACCAAGCCAAGAAAAATATTCCATAAGAAGAGGAGAAAGCTGCAGTTCTGCTGTTACTATTCGGCTCGTGTTTGAGTGAAAGCCTCGTTGCACAGAGAGAGGGGAGACGTTGGTTTGTAGTGATTTGAGTTGGTTTGGTTCTATTTAAATGAGCCATGAGTTGAAGTTTAGATTTCGAGTTGAGTTTGAGAAGGAAGAAAGCAAACATTGAAAATTTTGGACAGATTAGGAAGGATTGGTTTTCACTTGAATTGAAAAATTTAAATTGAATAATAAATTGAACTTTGGAAGTGCGAAAGAGAGAGAGAGAAGCAAGTGTCGAGATGAACATACATAGAGCGGAAGGAAGGAACAATGTTCCTCACTCGACTCCTTTCTTTCTACTTCTCTTCAGCCCTTAAAATAAAAGAACTGCACTTTACAATAGAAAATTGGAAAGGATGGGTTTGATCAAGAGAGGAAAAGAGAGTGAAAAAGTTGAAGATGGAATAAAATGAAAGCAGTCAGCAGTTTTGGTAGTAAAAATATTCTAAAATTAGATAACCCAGACAAGAAAAAGGAGACGAAGAAGGGGAGGCACTGAGGGGAAGAGAGAAAGGAAGGGAATGGCAGATTGGGTGGAAAAGAGAAAGTGGAAAAAATAGAATAAATCTGTAAACTTTGTGCTACTACTTTTTTCAGTAGTGCCATAAGAAAGCAAGTGTATGCAGAAGCCATAAAAGTAAAGACTTGAACCATATCTCTTATGACTGATCTGAACATATCCTCCTTTAATATTATTCAATCAGACTGATCCTCAACGAACATGGGCGGCAGTGGTGGAGAAGGGCGAAAGGGCACAGACAAGCAGGTTGGTTCTTAATGGCACAGTAAAATGCGAGTACAATCAAGCGAAAAAACAATAAATAAATAAGTCACTCGTCATACCTTTAGAGCTCTACTTTCAAAAGGAAAAAGGAATGAAAGAAAAACCTGTATCCCTTCCTTCCTGTCAAAATACGGCATGTAGGTAAAGTTATAAATGGCAAAATATAATTTTCTTTTATTGCTTTCCCTGCCGACACTTTCTCTTCTTGGATTCGGGTAATTACAAGTGTTGGATTAATAGTTTTATAAGAAATTTGCGTGTTCCTCAAATCTACACATCAACAAAAATTAGCCTTAATGTAAGAAATCAACAGCAAACATGCCATGAAAGTACCTACACAGAGCAAAATCACAATAAAATTCTCTTGACTCGCTCCGGCTCCACCACTTTTTTACTTTCTTTCCTTTGTTTACCACTACTCATTCCTTCGCAGTAAGCATAAAGTTCAATTGTTTGTAGTGGTCAGCCCAATCACTTATCCAGCTATGCTAGACTTTTAGCTACTGGACAAGAGAAAGCAAATCAGATTTATACTGGGTGAAAGTTAGCAAGTGCTCATTCAACATTATGTTGTACCAATCGCTACCATTATGCATCCGCACAACTAAGTGAGTGAGTGAAAGAAATGAATGAGGACAATCCAAATCCAATTCCATGCAGTCCACCTTCTTGTGTCGTGATTAATTGCTACCTGTCTCCCCACACACATGCCGGTTGGAACAAAAACTAAGCCCCAACCAACCAAGTTATTGCTCTGTATGGAATGGATATTGAGAGCGTGTTCCCCTTCATTCAGTCGCTGTGTGAGCAGTATGCCACACTGGAGTGCATTGGCATTGACTAATCATTGCCTAAATGGTGAAATAACATTTCTGCTTTTAATTAATTGTTCCTTGCGATATATGCATCTAAAAGGTATCTACGTTATTATCGCAGTCAGGGGGTAATGAAATATTATGGCTCGAATTTGTTTAGCATGCATGTGATGCGAATAACTATTTTATTTTGATCTTGATTACTGCCCAACTACAGCGTGTCCAACCCACACTCCATTCAGGTAGGTATGTTTTTTCTACTTTCTACATACAGTTCACGATTTATGACTGGAGTTGTGATCCATGTAGTTCGGGCGTTTTGCGGGGGTTGTAGTATTGTTGACGCTTTTCTTTTCCTTCTCTCCAATCTTAGTTTATTTTTACTTTTCCTTCAATTCAGTCCATCCAACTTTTGACCATGTTCATGCCTGTTTGAATTACGCACTAACCAATCAATAGTAATTAACGAAATCCTAATCAGAAAAGAAAGGACGTAGACATTTAATGCAATTGTTTTTTGGTGACACGAATGCTTGGCTCGACTTAAGTGAGAAGTGAGTGGTTTAGGAAGAATAGAGGCAGGAATGAGTGAGTTTGTGAATAGGATGAGATGGGAGAAAATAGAGAGTGAGAGACCAAAGTAATTTGGTGCATTAGTTATAGTGAAAGTGAAAGCAACTCATCCTGCAGAGTCAGTCAGTTGGTATCTCGTGTCATCCACACCTCCTCAAGTCCCCCCTCTCTCACACACCCACACAAGCAATCTTCTGAGTTGACTGCACTACATTCCATGGCTTGCTGCCCTTGTCTTGAATTAGGGAGACAAAGTTGCAGTGCGAGACGGGCAGGAAGATTGTCTCTTTTCTGATGGAGATCAGTGTCTATTTATTACGGAAAGTGTAGTCGCAATGAATGAGTAAATGGAACGAATCTAAGCAGGATGAAGATGGAGTAGTACAAGCAAATCGTAAATGGTCCTGTTTGCTTGCTTTTGCTTTTACTCTTAAGACGACCTGTCTAACCTTGTTGGCGTAAGTTCCAGTGTAGTCTAGTGACAGAGAGTGCAATGTTAACAATACAGGAAACTAAGTAATACTGACTGAATAAGGAGGAGTAAATAAGTAATGTAATGGAGTTTTGTGAGCTAGCTTAGCACTTAGCACTTTCATTCTATACGCTTATATCTCTCAATCCATCTATCTATGTTGTATGAGCATTGTTAGATGGATAGTTAGAATGCTTTGGATGTGCGTGGGTAATTTGTCTGCCTCCCACATTTATTTTCCCGTATAAAAGACTGATGGAAGTAAGAGAAAGTGAGAAAAAGAGTCGGGCAAGCAGAACATACTTTAATTAGTAGGATTGCATTGCATCACATCACATCACACCGGAATTGTCATACTCATTCAATCAGTCAATGAGAGTTTCCCCCACATTCATACTTACACCTACACACATCCACTTGCATCCCACCACCACAGCAGCGGGCAATACGGGCATCTCGGATTGGATTTTTATGACTTATTTATTTATCCTTCCCTTTCTTCCCTTTCCCTCCCTGTAGTCTCATTCACTCACTTTTAGGTGATTCAGGGCGAAACAAGAGAGAGAGAGAAAAATATTACTTATAACGGATTGTTATCGTTTTGCTTTTTGTTTGTGAGTGTTTTATTATGTTGACATTATAATCCTTTTAAAAATCTCTAATAACCATAACAATTTTTAACAATTTCGGGATGGGTGTATGGGTAAAAAATGGTGATGGAGTGGGAAAGAAAGGGTTACGAAGAAATGTATTGGGTTTTCTTTTGCTGCTGGAAAAAAGAAGAGTCCAACTGTGTCGTCCAATTTTTGGTTGCACTACATTAATCAATCGTTGTTGGCTCTGCATGGGTTACTTGAGTATTTGGGTTGGGCTGAAAAAGTAAAAAATAAAGTGGAAGAAATCTGATACTTTCTTTCCTTTCCTTTGACTTTTGACTCTTTGACATTTTTTTCATTTCATTCCAAAGACTCTAAGCTAAGCTTGTTCCTTTAGATATTTGGCTTGTTAGTTTAAGTACGTCATATTACATTTTACCCTTCAGCTTCCAGAGGTTTCTCATTACTTCCCACAGTAACGCAAGAGAGCACGAGTTATTAATATGTAGGAGGGAGGGTGTGAGAAAAGGAAACGAAGCGGCTGGACGGCTTGGTTTTCATTTGTGCAAGAACCTTAACTCGTAGAAATTATTATTATTATTTCCATTTTGTTTAACTTTGGAAATGAAGACGAGGGAGAATCCTTTCTTTATATGTATCCTGACTTTGGAATGCGCCCAGCATGTTTGTCACTCGTCAAGAAATTTGCTATTTCAAATTTTATTTTCTTACCACCGACGTATTTATTGTCTCAAATTCAAAGAATCGATCTTTTCCGCTCAACCTCATTGCAAAAGCTATTTGAGATCCTACTTTGTGCGAATTTGTACCAAGTCTGTCTGCGTTTTATGACCAGGAAGTGCAAAATATCTTCTTTTTATTGTTTTGAAGTATTTTGAAAGTCAAACGTGGATCCTGTTATGAAATAAAAACGGAAAAGTTGTAAAAATATAATTTCTTCAGCCTCGCAAATGAGAACATTTTGGCATCTCTATCTCTGACTGATATATAGATGTTACGCGATAGGCAAGGCGTATCATGAAGTGAATCGCATACCTAGAAAAACCCAAAGATTGAAACGTTTAGGTCTGCAATATTTTGAGAAACTTCAGTTCAATTTTGTCTTGTCTTCTTTTGTTCAACATAATGTGATGTACTTTGCTCAACTCAATTGAACATGTTGTTTAGCCATGTCAGAATTTAACTTAACTTTGCGAATCAATTGGTTTTACTAGACTGTTTTACTTGAATTGAATGGAATTGACTCCATCGATTCATTCCATTTAAGAAATGGAGTAAAAAAGTTGCAAAATATTGTCCCACCTTACCCAATTTAACAAGTATAAATGCGAAGAAAGCAAAAAAGAAGAGCGTGAGTTGGTCAACTTACCCGACCGTCTCACGCACATCTTTTTGGATTACTTCAGGCCACTTTCTTTCTTCCTCTGTAGTATTTGGAACATAACATAATCCGCCAAATGGAATTGGATAAAGTTTTCTCTTTCTTTCTTTCACTTCTTCTTTTGCTATGAAAGGAGATACCACTCCTGAAACTTCGTTACAAAGAAGAAGAAGAGAGAGAGAGAGTAGCCATTCAGCCATGGGTACTTGACAAGTGGGCAAACTACGTCAGCTTAACTAACCAAACCCAACCGAACTAAACTGCAGTAAAGTAAAGTAGGGCGGATAGATTAATGCAATACTTTATTATCATTGAACTTAAATGTAGGGGTTCACTCCAGACGGAGAGGGGGAAGGAAGGACCGTGGTATCGTAATAATAATAGTACTAAAATATAAAATAATTCCGTGCCTATGCCTGCTGTGGTGAAAGTAAGGTAGTGGATTGACTAAGTTTGGTTGCTTGCCTGCGTGGGATTTTTGGGTTTGGGGAAAGTAATGCCAAGTTTCCTCTAATTGGATTAGATTGGACCACCATGCAATGAAATAAAATGGAATGAAATGATACTGTGTACCTTCCTTCCTTCCGGTTTTACTTTTGCATTAACTTAATAAAGTGGCCAAGGTAGGTAGGTTACTTGAGTATAGGAGGTGGTTGGTTTGAGGCAGAAGAAAGCTGGAGAGAAAGCGAAGTATAGAATGAAGGCGAGAGCGTTCAATATGTATGCACGAAACAAATTCAATGAATTAGATAAGGTGGGGATAGAGAAACACGAAGATTGCATAATAACTTCGTCATTGCTTCTAGTATACAAGGAACTTTAAGCATGCCCTCCCATTCCACGGCACGACACAGAATAAGTAAGTTGCTCCCAGTTTTCATTTTATTTCATTTCATTGCTTCATCTCTTCTTTCTTTCGCTTAGTTTCCAACAAACTTTTAGTTTATTACTACACTGTTTCTTGTTTGTTTCTTCTTCTTTCTTCTCTATTGACCTTATTTATCCCATCCCACTCTGCCGCAACACAGCGGTTACACCAAAACTACTTATCACTTTCACTATTCGCCTTCACATCAGCACTTTCATTTTACACACTCATTTTTCTAAATTCACATTGTAAAATAAACCCTTACTTGCAAAAAGTTAATAAAGGAAAATAAAGGCATTTGGAAAGGTGAATTTTGCAAAAGGAGAAAGTTTAGAGTGGCAAACTGTTAAAAGTTTTTGGGTTGTAATGAGGATGGTATATTTGTATTCGCTGCACTATATGATTGTTACTGATGTTCTAAATGGTCAAATAATAGTTTAAGTTTGCATAAATTTATTACCATGACCTCATTTTCTCAGAGACATAAAATTTATACTTTCTCTTACAGTTTTTTATATGAAAAAATCCTTGAAACAAAAGAATGCATTAGAATTGCAGAATTAGTTTTTTGTTAGTTTTACCCATAACGCAAATTAGAGAATTATTTATGCACGGAAAGAGATGTGAGACTAATAAAGCCAATGCTACGAATTCATTCATGAGCACTTAAATAAAAATGATAAGCGCAATAAATGCATATAAGAAAAGATAAGTTCCAGTTCGTATATACCTACTTTAAAATAATGGTACTTGCAGCTCGCGTGGTATAGTGAAGAAGGTGTGAAGTATGTCGAAATAAAAGTGAAAGTCGGACGATAGTGGAAAGACATAGAGTGGAAAAAGCTATCTAACCCAATCCAATTTTCCAACCGGCATGTGAATATCATGAATAACAAGCACGTACGTATGAATCCTCAACGTATTCATGTGAAAATATACCGTTTAGCTTCATTGGTGAAAGCAGCAAAGATAAAAAGCTGATCGATCTCCTCAAGTCGTACACCCGCCACGGTACTGTCTCTGCAGATTATATTTATATTTTATAAAAACGTTAGAGAAGAATCGTCATGTGTGCTCAACTGCACTTTCATAGCTCAACAGAATAATGGTGCTGACATTGAAAGAGCAGTAGGTTTTACGCACAATCTCTCTTCTTTTTTTGTATTTGCTAATGAACGTAGAACCGTTTTGGAAGTACCCATTTTTAAGGAGCTAGGACCAGGAGCATAAGAGTCATGGTGATGATGGGAAATGGAGGAGGGAATTGTGAAGTTTGGATTTTTCATAGAAAATGTAATGGCTTATCTATCCTCTCAATTTCCCATTGTTATGCTCTACCCCCTCTTTTCTATCTGCATGTGTGAGTGAGGAGTTAGGTGAGGTAGGGTAAGAAAGACCTATCAAAAATAAGCATCATCTTTATGAGCTGACACGCAAAGATTGTTTTTCAAAATGAATCTTTATCTCACTCCCATGAAAAGATGAGATGAGGATGATGATGACGACGATATTACCTCCCTATGTTTCCACACCACCCAGCCACTCCCCATTATGAAGTCAGTTAGCTTGTTTAGTTGGTTGGTAGTACGTAGGTAGGAAGCAGTTGACTTTTGCCGAATAGAGAGAAAGTCAAGGGAAAAGAGTGAAAGAAAAAAAGGAATGTGAAGAACCATGGTGGTGGTTGAAGAGAAGGTAGGAAAAATGATGAAGAAAAACGGATTCCATTTACCTGACTTCTCCTGATAAATACAAACTTGCCTTCCCGTTCGTACCTCGGAAAGTACAGGCACTTTCCCTTTCCCCAGGGGCACATGTATTCATACAATGCCATTCCATATCATACTCTCTCCTCTTCCGACTTGTGTGGCAGCAACGCAGTTATTTTTTTATGATGATGAGGTGACCTGAGCATTACTTGGATGACTACAGTTAGTGCTAGCTTTGTTAGTCGCTGCTGTTTATTCGCAGGAAATTCCTCTCGCATTATGGCTCTACAACATTTTGTTGTACTAATCGCGAGTATCCCTAAAACACCATCATTATTCCTTTGACTAAACATATTACCACGTTCGACCCATAGAGATAGTCCCTTACGGTGTTATCAAAGGGATGTTCGTCGCAAATAATTACCCCTTGTGAAGGTATACATGCAGTGGCAATTGACCTGAAGAGAGACGCATTGTTGTAGGGATGATTGGGTACTAAATCAAAACTCGTTTGGTTTGTTTTCTGCTTCTACCTGGAACCTTTTAGAGGCTATAGGCCCCCGACGTTTCAATGAATATGAAATGAAATGGTGGTGGTGGTGGCCTTATTAACGGGAGACCTCATTTGTTTGTTGAAACTTGTGTGTCTGGGATGAATATATAATAGGATTCAATTCAATATTCGCGTTTCCCCTCAGCCCAGAGAAGAAGATGGGAGGGTGATTTGGTGTAATGATGAGTGCGATGCGAATATGAATTGAATCTAGGTCGTGGTGTAGAAGAGGTGTACTTTGTATGTATGTGTGTAATAATGTAGAGTGGATGACAAGGCCTCTCTTTCTGTGCTGGGACCTCCGTGAGAGAGATGGGACGTTTTCTTTCTTCCTTCCTTTCTTTTTCCAAATTCCAATCCCAATCCCAATATTGATTACGAGCAAAATATGTTCACCATCTGTGACAATTTCCCTTCTGCTCTCACTCCTTCATCTTTCTTCCCTTCACTTCAGTTCACTCCTTTTGCTTTCTTTCTTCTTCATGGCTCCAACGCCTTGCAAAGTACGAAGTGGAATTGACGTTGGGTTGTTACACTTTCTTCTGCTGCAGTGTGTCGGAGATGGTGTGTGCAGTGAGGCTGCTGCTGCTTGCTGGTTGGTATGGTTGGTGGGTTATTTCACACGCTAAAGAGTCAAGGCGAGACTAAATCAACTTTGTATTATCACACTCACTCTCACTTTCATCCTCTCATTCCACTGCCCTCGTCTCTTTGCTTACCTAACAAAGTATAGGACCACAAGCTAAGCGTTCGAGTTGGTGAGAGTAAGACCAAAAACCTCATCTTCTTGTGCACACACACAAACGTTGTATTTTGCACTTTAGAGCATAGCAGGGTTTGAAAGAAAGTATGCTTCGTCATAACGATCGCCATCTTTCTCCTGACTTTCTCCTTCCATCCTCATCGCGTTTCATCATTTCTCAACCAACCCTTGTCTTAATCCATATTCCATCCCTTCTGTCGCTGCCTTAGTCATTTAAGGGAAGTCCTTCTTTAACATGGGCCAAGGAAATCTCATGGTTTAACTTATTTATTCACCAACCAATTTGCCACAAGCCATGAAAATTCCCAACCAAGAAGCCTCCTTCTTGCTGCTTGCTTATATATACTTTTCATTCTCAAACTGCATGTTTGGGAAAGCCTTTACCTTGTGTCTTGATGTAATGATATTTGCCGCGTTGAAGTTTGCTGAGTTTCACGTACTAAAAACCATTGTTTCTTTGTTTTTCAGTTGAGACGACACGAGTCAACGTCATCGTTTTCATAAATCGGCCACTACTACATACTGGTAAGTAGCAATTATTGAAATGAATTTTGTTAGTTACACAGGAACATTTGTAGTCGAGCATCTGGAGTAGGTCAAAGTGGTGCCTATTAAAAATTAGTATTATTCGTGTAAATTTCCGACGGCACTTTCACTCTCTCATTTAGCCTAGTATTTATCTACATGTATTTACGCATCGGTGTATACAAAAGTGCTTTTCATAGAACAAATCATAGCTATTCAGCTAATGTCGTGGGTATGAAACTAAGCCAACCTAAGCTTTAGAACCGTGTACCAACAAATTATTAATGACAGTTTGCGACTACTTTACTTTAGTTCATAAAACTCCATACAAATGCTGATTTCTGATATATTGTGACAATGTCATGCGGGTCAAAAACTGGTCCCAAGTCCCAACTTACACGAATTACAGATAACGTAACGTGTATTCAGAAGTCGTATCATCGTTCTGTAGGCTCAATCTGGCTTTGACTGCCATTGGCATTGGTAACTAATTATGAGAAAGATGGATGGATTGAAAGGGGGAGAAGAAGGGGACACAGCTAACAATGAA
>JAQIWU010000797.1:0-21645 GCA_034696445.1 Isotomiella minor | reverse complement strand
GCGCATGAAGTATGCGTCATGTTCTCATACGTTATAAATTGGTGATTCGTTATTTTCCCCATTTCCTTCAGCAGCTTTGAACTTCCAACCCCAATTTCGTAATGGACGACAGTGTCCTTATCCCCGTGACATTGGAGAAAATGGGGGTTCTTCACATTTGCCCAGTCGATAGTGTGTCGGATGGGAATGTAGCCGGACATTACAACAACTCCGCCAAAAACATGAGGGCCTGTGAGTCCCGTGTAGAGAGACAGTGCTGCACCTTGAGAAAAGCCCCCTAAAATTATTCTTTCCGGTTGAATACCGCTCTTTATCTGAAAATCAAATTACGACGCTAGTTGAAGGACGCTCACAGCTTATAACCAAATTATTGGCTTCTACTTACTTCTGCGTCGATCATTGTAATAATGTCCTCCGAGGCTTTTATCACCCCTTCCACATCTTCCACGCCTGTTTCCTTCTTGTCTAACGACCTCAGGTCGAACCACGCAGGCATTTCCATCCCCATGTTCATTGTCACGGATCGCGTAGGCCTGTCGGTAGAAACATCATAGATCCTTGTCTTTGATATCAAATATTGACTTTACGAGTGGTTCTTACGCGTGGGGACATATCAATTTCGCATGAGGTGGCTTAATGTCTGCAAGGTCGCTGGCCCATCCATGTCTGCAATAACAAATACCAATAAAGTTTTGCAAATGCGATCAACTGTACTGTCACTCTTTCTTACCCCGTATCTCCAAGTCCATGGAGGAAAAAAATCTGTCAACAACAAAAGTTAGAGTGTCACGCACACTTTCCTTCACTAGAATGACTTACCGTAGCCGTGTGTTTGCCCGTCGCTGGAATGACCACTGACCGAAAGACTGACATTACTCCTGTTGATTTGTAAATTATTTTCTTTTTTTTGTCAAAACAGCAGTCGAAGGTTTGCTTTGGCCGATTTCAGCTGTTCAGCTTGCAATAATTGCTATTTTCTTATGCGCACTGCGCAATGCAATGCAAAGAAGTGGATGCATGCAAAATGCAAATGCATGACGCTTCACGAGAATGACAAGAAGTCTAGTTTTCTTAGACAGATAATGTCTAAGAAAGATAATGTCATGCTGCTTACTT
Organism: Isotomiella minor; assembly: GCA_034696445.1. Taxonomy (NCBI): domain Eukaryota; kingdom Metazoa; phylum Arthropoda; class Collembola; order Entomobryomorpha; family Isotomidae; genus Isotomiella; species Isotomiella minor. The sequence continues at coordinate 20,529 of JAQIWU010000797.1, read as the reverse complement.
TCTTCATTGTCAAAGAACGGAAGTTTGATGGCACCACTAAATGTCCTTCCTTACTTAATTCCAGAGCCTACTTCCACCTTCGGAGGACCAGCAAACAGGATCTACAGTCCCACCATCATCCCTCCATATCATCAGGATTTCCCCTTCCTTTAATTACCAGCCATCCTTTACCGTTATTGGGTGTCCCATCCATACATTCAGTACCATCCGCTCTCGACTTCTTTCAATCCCATCATCAACACATGGTGCATCATGGAATCGCCGTCCACTTCCACTTATCGGCAAGCATCAATGCGGAAACAGACATTCCATTAGTTCCTCCATTGAAGCATCATAATTTCCGCGTCTTTTGGCTAAACAATAAGGAAATGTTCTTTACGCAACAAGCGGAGTCCATCTTGCAGGAGATCTGTACCAAAGGGATGGAAAGAGAGGATACTGGGGAGAACCTGGAGGAGGGCATTATCCGGAATGGACATATTCCTAAATCTCAATCTCACGAAGACAATAGTATGGCGGATGACATGTCTCCACCGTTAAGCTCTGCAGCTTCTTCAAACTCTTTGGCCGACGCAAGTTTCTTGCCGAGTATGGATCTCTTGGACCGTAAACTGGAACAACTTTTAAGAGACTGGTAAGGAAGCTACTTTTTTGTTTATTTAAACGAGTGACACTGTATAAACTTTATAGGCATAAGACTCCAGACATCCTTGTATCACTACATCCCATCGATGGCTCATTTTTAGTATGGTCGGTGGAGTGGTTGGATGAACATTCGCCAGGATCCTTCAGACAGGCCCAAGTTTCCTTTTCTAGTTGCATTCCTGGTGCTATTCCTTTGGCAGACGCTACAAGTATGTCTAGTCCCAGCTTGTACTTGTTTCCATTAGAGAAACTTGCTACGAATCGCGCGTCAATGATGACCAAGCATCACAATGGGTCTTTGAATTTATGGACATTGAGTTTTGGGGATGACTCAAAGTTCTGTCAGTTGTTAAGTCTTGCTCATGCTAAAAGGGCTTCTGGACACAGATTTCAAGTAAGATTACAAGTTTTAATCAGGTATACTGACCTGTGTACTGAATTTCTTCTTTACTAAAATGTATAGGTACGAGAAATGGCTTGTCATCCTGTCCTTCCACTTATATTAACCGCAGCTAGTCATTCCTTCACTATAGACTCAGGAATATATAATACAGAGGGTCAAAAGAATCAAAGCTATTGCAGTGAACTTATACTGTGGAGAGTCGATCCGATCGGACCACTCTGTAAATCTGGAGGAATTGTGGAAATAGCCCGAATTAATTCGTCAGACGTTGATGCCTTCTCACATGTTGCATGGGTTCCAGGATTACTGCCAAGCACTTCATTGTTCTCTAACTCTGGATGTTTTGTTGCATCCGATGGGACGAATTTGAGAGTGTATCAAGCAGTCTTGGATGCGAGTAATCTTTTAGCAGAAGTGTCATCCGCAACAAGGAAAAGAAAAGCATCCCTAAATGTAATTTAAATTCAATTGGCCACCTGATGATTGACTAATTCTCGTTACTGCATTTGATTTAGGACTCTGTGGTTAGCCTGTCTTCTTCCAGCTCGCTGTCTTCAATCCACGACGAACTTGAAGATTCAACAGATCCCGACTTATTTGCAATAGTCAGTCAACAATCAACCTCTAGACCTGGGTGTATTCTACAACTTGATCGAATTGACAATCAGGTAAAAAATTGTTTGTATTACACGAAATTGTCTATAAGCCATTGTCCTTCTAGAACTGGGGCGAAGTTTCCTTCATCGATGTCTTCCGAGATGATATAGAACCCAGCAGTAGAGGAAGTTTAGATTACAGAGAATCCTTCCACGTTATATTTGTAGTGGACAAAAATGAAGTGCATGTTTGGCGCATTGAGATTTCTACTCCAGCCCATTTACTAGAGCCTCATGAATTTTACGGCGACGAGTCTCATCAATCGTCGCATGTACGAAACCCATCTACTTCTACATTGGGTGATGATGCTGCACGTGGTGTACAGGAAATTAATGGGGTCCCTACCATCATTACTACCGTGGAAAAGCAAAACAAAAAATCATTTTTGGATATTGCAATTGTCAAAATATTGCAACAGTCTATGCCGGGTACAGACTTACGGTTTTCATCTTGCGCCGGCCATTTTGTTTGCGGTTCGAGTTACGCGTTGATTGTAACTTCAAAGGATTCCATTAAGTTGTGGAAGCTACAGAAAAGAGTTGAAGGCATTGATCCTGCCAGTTCTCAAGGCTATGATGTCGCGTTTAAGGAGTGGAACAGTCTATTTACTAGTAAGGAAAAGGGAAAATTGCTTCAAGCTAGTGCAGCCTACAGTGGAAAAATCGCTTGCGTTCACAAATTGGAGACTGGAACAGAAAAAGAGAAAAATGTTTCGGAAGAGAAAACTGGAGAGTCACCCACGTCAAGTGCAAGTGAATCGCTTCGCTGTGCTATAACCGTTTACGAGTGTGAAAGCACTGGAGGAACGGAATGGCTTTTAGAAGACACAATTGAATTACATACCGATGAGGACGTCACCGCTGTTCATTTGGAATGGATTCCAAAACATGATGCCCAGCACATCCTAGCCTTGGCAATCTCGGACATGGTAAATGGCTACATAATTATTTTTGGAAATTGAATGAAATCATATCAAAGGTAACTTTGTAATCCAGATATGCCTGTTTGCCCATATAAGCCGAGAACCCACGGTAGCCTTTGGAGCCAAAGCCTTCCCTCCGAGCACACATTGTAAATCTCAATATTGGCTTCCTTTGCATGCCTTCAAGCTCAGCAGTGCTGATGGACTCAGCCCGTTTCCGGTTAGGTTTGGCTGGATTCATGCAGTCTGCGTTGTAGCAATGAGGAACGAGATGCAAATCTATTCACAATGGGCCTTGGAAAATTTAACCGTAAGCTTGTCAATGATCCTTAATCAAGTACCTGAAATTACCTGTATTGTTATGAATTCACAGGACGTGAGTAGCTTAATTCCCTGCTCTACTAAATTGACGAGAGAGCAAACAGAAATTGATGAACAACCCAACAAACCCCAACTTGGAATGTCATTGTTATCTGGTAGTGTTGGATTGTTTCAATACACTAGACATTGCTTTCCAGTTTTACCACAGTACCATCCCACACAGCTTATGGAAATGTTAAATTCTGGGAAAGTGAAGTGGGTCAGAGTAATTCTTGGTCACTTAGTAAGGTATGACTCGTAATTGAAATTGAGTACAATGTTTTAATTCATTTATATTACAAATTGTTGTAGATGTCTTGGAGGTGCTGCAGGTTCACTGAAAAGACAAAACTCATTATTACACGATGACGATGGAAGACAAAGGAGTTTTTCAAGATCTCGTTGTTTGTCGATCAGCTACTCAGGCGCTGCCCCGCCTAGTCCTTCTGCTCCTATGGAACACCGAAATTCAGTTGTTTTTCAAAGTGATGAAGCCACCTTTAATTATGCAGAAATGAGGACGATACCGCCACTTCCACTATGGTTGCTGCTGAGCGCCGAAAAAGAAGAAGGCACTGCATCCGACGACAAATCGGTATATTTCACTTAACTGATGTTGTTTGTGGCAGAGCAATGTGAGACTTTTTTGTTTGCAGAATGACTATAAGGACCTTTTTTTAATGCTGAAACTGTGGATGAGCCATTGGACGAGTCAGTTTTCGATGATGTAATGGATGATGATGAAAACGGAGCTGGAGGAGTGACTGAAAAGAAGCGAAGACGCTCTACCAGTGGAGAAAATCAACCTTTAACATTTGGCCAGCGACAATCTCGACAGCTTTCTAGAGTTTTAACACACACGCAACTTCCAGGTCTTAGTTCAGTCGACCAAATGCATCTTTTAGCCCTGGCGGACACAGTTGCTTCCATTGGAACACGATTAGACCACCGCGATGTTACTCAATCTCACCTTCATGATGGAACACCAGGTAAATCGAAAGTCCAATTGGCTGTGATTGGTAACGCATATTTGCCACACATAACGCATATTTGTTTCAGATTCGCTTGACGATTGTGGCCTACGATTCCTCATCGTCGTTCGTCATTACAGTTACCTTTTGAAGTGCTTACCACCAGCGCAGCGGGTTCCAATTCAGAAGCAAGGAATTTCAACATCCGACATCGTGTGGGCGTTTCATTCAGAATCTCAAGAAGACATTCTAAGTCTCATTCCTGCTTACCAAAAAGGAGCAATGACATGGTCACAGATGAGAGAATTAGGTGGTGGCTTCTGGTTGCGAAATAACCAAACGCTAAGATTGTGTATGGAGAAAATCGCAAAATACTCATTCCAAAAATCCCAGGACCCCATGGATGCTGCTCTATTCTACCTTGCAATGAAAAAGAAAACCCTCCTATGGGGACTGTACAGATCAAAGCGAGACGAAAAGATGGCTGCTTTCTTTTCCAACGACTTTACTGAAGAGCGATGGAGAAAGGCTGCACTGAAAAATGCATATGCTCTATTGGGGAAGCAAAGGTAACAAATTTGATTTATCAGATATTTGTAAGTTTTGATAAGCCTTAGCTTTAAAAATTGAAATTGACCTTGCCATCTCTTATCTGTAACATATGCTTTTGTTTGTTATTATTTAGGTTTGATCATGCCGCAGCATTTTTCCTTTTGGCCGGAAGTTTAAAAGATGCCCTAGAAGTTTGCTTGGCTAAAGTAAAAGACATCCAGTTGGCATTAGTTGTTGCCAGAATGTATGATGGAGGAGATTTGGAACCCACGCCTCCATCAGTGAAAGCACTGTTAGAAGGGGTATGTTCAAGTCGTTTTACTGCTACCAGAATTTTCTATTTCAATATTTATAACTCTGAAGGAAATCATAAACTCCACGCGAATAACCGACGACACCGATCGTGACCCCTTCATGTGTTCGATGGCGTTGTGGATGCTAAAGGATTTTCAAAACAGTCTGGACATTCTCTTGAATACAAGAAGCATGTCGTCTCGCGTTTTCAACTTTTACGTGTTTCTGCGTAATCATCCTCTCCTATTTAGACAGAACAAGGCGAAAGGAACATTAGCACTTAGTGCGCAAGAGCGGAATCTGTACTTTTTCACAGCTCATGAACATTACTCCACGGGGTGTCCTACTCTGGCGATTCATGTTTTATCCAAACTTCCGAAAGAAATGCCCATATCTACTAGTGCTGTTGGAAGTCCAATGAAATCACCGAAACTTCTTGATAGCAGAATCGAATCAGGCATTCTCTCTGGATTTGATGGTGAAGATCAATTGGGTGGACCTAATAAAATGAGTGATAGTGGAACCGGAACGTCCGTGGTTGACTTTGCCCCGAAACGTGAGTCCCACGCATGCATAACTATTTATGGTTTAAAGTTGGATCTTTACGTATTGCTCAATCTGCTTATATAGAAGACCAGTTTGACTTTGATTGGTCAGCCCCATTAGCCGATGGACCGAAGAAAGTGGATGATGAATTGAAGCTAGACTGGGACGATGATAATCCTCACAGTGAGGACGAAGACGAAGATACTGGTGCAAAACGGTCTATTAAAAAACAGCCGTCGGAAGGAACGAGCCAAAAGGCTACGCTGAAGAAAGAAGGAAGCATAGTATATCAGGATGACGCGGAAGAAGACTTGAATGATCCACGAACAATGATTGCAGTAGAGCTGAAGTTAGCAAGTTGCCTTAAATTGTTGGCTGAGGAGTTGGTTAATATGGCTGGACAATTGGAAGGAACTGAGTTGAGGCTGCATCTGTATGCTTGGTTGGAAAAGCAAGTGCCAACACTGAAAGAGATTTGCAGGTTAGCTTATTTTTATCTAGTTATTGCTGCCGTGCCAGAAATATAGGACTCAATTGTTTCATCCTAGATATAAAAGTGACGATGAAGACATGGACTCTGACGAATGGAGTGCCAAGGACAGGAGTCTAACGCCTCGTCTGGATGCTCATGGCAGTGGGCTGCATGACATTTTATTGTCCGAGAAGTTGGATCTGGAGTGGAAAATGGGGGTTATTACAAGACGGAATAGATGGCTCCGTGCTAATCGTCACCTTCTGGCCACTTTGCTGGCTTTTGCCAGATTACATGCACATGCGTTAGCTCCTGTTCATGTCGAACTTATATTTCTTTTCGACGAGCTTCAAAGGGAAAAATCAACTGGAACAGGTCCAGCCCTTGTTTCTCCATTGCCATATCTTCACTCAGAGTTTCCCCTACTATCCGCCGTGGTTAATCCGGTGAAGACTGCAGTGTCGTACATTCAGTCGTCTGCCAGAGACATTTTGCAAACGGTTGCTGAACTCATTGCTGTTCCTGTGTTTCCTTTGGCCAAAGATGTGGAGGGTGGTGCCAAAAAGGCCACTGATATAGACATAAGGAAGATGTCAGCTGCCGAATCAACTGCTACAAAAACTCATTCCATCGCTGGAACTGAAGTCACCGAAGGGGAAAAGGAAGCGGGTCCATCAGAAATTGAAGAAGAAGTGACAGATAAAGATGCCGAGGATGAAAGTCGGTCGGGAGTTCCATTGAAAAAGAAAGACACGGGAGAAGATTCCGTCCTGTCCATTGATAACAAAGTGGAAATGAGCGCTGTTGTATGTGACTGGAGGTGAGTTACCGTATGAATGAGTATCAGCCATTTTTAAACATAATAATTTTTATAGACTTGTCCTGGTTCTACGTGATTCTGGAGTGGCATTGAGCTCATGCCTCTTTCAAGCTTTAAGTGATTCTGAAGGATTAGAGTCCAAGGAAGTTAGTGCGCAGTCCTTATTCACTCCTAGGAGGCGTCGCTGGAGCAGCGCTGGTACATCTGGTTCTGGGGATGGCCAGTCAGGAATAACCACTACTCCGGACAAATGGCCTGGTGTTGCCATACTTCGTGGAATGTTGTATAGAGAAGAGGATGGAGAAAGTCCAAAGCTCAAGTTTTTACTGGTGGAATGTTACGTTGCCGTATTTGTTAGCATTTTCGTGCATGCAGTTGCCATTTGTGATTCCATTTCACTCTATCGTATACTTGCGAAGAAAATGGATGCAGCTGGATTCGCTTCCATATTTGGAGGAGGCACTAAAAAGCAAATTAGAATGGCAACTCTACATCAGCTAAATGTAAGTGTTCCAATAGCAAATGTCACAGGTTCGACTGATTTCCAATCCTTATTTTCTCTTTAGCCTAACACACAAAGTTGTTCTTCAGAAAAAGATGGAGACACATCCCCCTCTTCAGTTTGGACTACATTAGCTAGCCTTAACAAAGCCAGGATGAAGTTTAATATGAAACTCTTGGGACAACAACTGAATATCACCAGCCCTCGAGCACAAGCAGCTCCACAGAAGGTTAACAAGCCAAAGGCAATAATTACAATATTCCATATTATATGGTACTTTTTACTTAGGAGGAACGACCCACATTTCGTGAAAAGTTTATGCCTCCGGAAGTTCCTATTTATGGATACTTGATCGGAAAGCCAAAGCCACGACATGATGAACAAGATGGAAGACTAATATTTCCAGATTCGGATGACGAAGAAGAGTTGGACGAGTTAGAAGTAGACGACGACGACGATGATGATGGATTGAATTGGGAGCCAAAAAACAAGGATAAAAAGTCTGAAAACGTGCAAGATGACCCTTTCTCTTACGCATGGAGGCTAATGAGACTTGCTTGTATTAAGCTGGCGAAAAACGAGTTGAAACGAATTGTTCAAATTGCCGGCATCGAATTTAACGAATTGTCCCATGTCAGCCCATTTGTGGATGGCGTTATTCGAGTGTTTACGGTTTGGCAAGAACGATTGTTTCGAGAATTAGAGTCTGTTTCACCAGCCCCATTGAGTTTCTTACCAAACACTGTGGTGGAGAGCTTAGCCGGACCTCCCATTCATAAGTACAGAGCCCTCTTGGATCCCAGTAACACCCCATTTCCGTAAGAAAGACAACACAAAATTAACTTGTCTTAGAAAGCTACAAAACGTAATCATTGTGTTTGTAGGCAAAAGAAAATGACGTTTGGCCTTCGGCGTCTGTGGAATCTTCTGGTGAGGGAAGACAATGTTCAGAACTACTTCATCCGATTTGTTTTCGGCAAGAGACGGGCGGAAGATGCTGTGTCTTTATGGGAAGTTAGTATGGATAGTCGACTTAAAGCTGCTGAAAAGAGTAGTGAGGCAGCTGAAGATGAAGAAGAAGAGACCAATACGATTGGACCCGTCAGAATAGTTCATAAGGAACACGAATCTATTTCTGCATTTTGTGTTAACCAGGTAAGCGTTTGGCACAGCTTAGCCAGCTAGCACTAATAACTAAAAATGATAATTGTCGTTTGCTTGTTTTAAAGTCAAGTGCCGGTTTGATGGCAATTTCAACGCCGAAGGAAATACAGGAGTTGGACATAAGCATTTTGCTGAAGATGGAATCGTGGAAATTTGAGGATCAGTGTGAACTGGACCTCATTAATCTCTACAAGTAATTTAGATTAACTTTAACTAACAATTTACCTTTATGACGAATTTGTTCTATTCTATTGCTCAACAGAGACCCAGAGACACTGTCCTCCTCGTCATACTTGATTGTCCACAGTCCTTCTGACAGAGGATTACTAGCAAACATTGAAAGGCCTCAAAAAGGAAGCCATTCTTTGGTAAGCACAACCTTCAGACATTACCATTCGTTTGTGTCCATCTATGAATAAGAAAAATGTAGTATGTTTCACGACTGTAATAACAATGTTGTCTTCCTATTCTTGCTTCCTTGTTGCTGAATTATGCGTAAAAGATAAAGGGTGTAAATTTCCACGGGTGTACAAACAACAGCTTCGTTCAGTACGTGTGTGACCGCTCTCGACGTATGATGATTCCGGTAAAATCAGTCATTCATTCAACTGTTTTGTTTTAAAGATTTTGTAACGTGAGAGCATCTTTCGGTTGCTGACATCTTTGTGCTTTTTCGTCTTTATTTATATCTTTTTCATTAACTTGGTTAAGTGCTGGGAAATTGATAGACATTGAAGTGACCCTGATCTTTTACAGATTCTCAAACACAAAGTGGATGGAGTGCGAAGGCTGGCATCGCATTCAACACTGCCATTATGTGAGTTTGAAAATCATATTATTCATGCAGTTGAAAACTAGACAAGCGATGAATTTTTCTACAGATCTTTCCGGAAGTCAAGATGGGAGTGTGAGACTATGGGAATTCTCTCATGCACAACCAGTTTCCATCCCTCGACCGTCTGGAACATTCGCAAAAGTTACAAGAATTAGATTTCATGGGAATAAATTCGGCGTTTCTGATGGTTAGCATTCTTGGTCTCTCAATTTCACAAGTTCTAATGGATGTCTTATTCTTAGGTGATGGCAGGTTGAGTTTGTGGCAAATTGGAGCAAATGCAAGGCCATTCTATGTAAGGAGATTGATATCCTTTGCTCAAGTTCGTGTCCTAATAATCGTTTTGTAACTTTCAGACTGCCCAGTCTCATACAAAGCAGACGTGTGATTTTGCCTTCTTGGGAAGTTCAAGTTTGGTTGCTACAGGGGGTACTAGTACTGACTGCAAAAATGTCATTCTTTGGGATACGTTGATGCCTACTAAGAAAGCACAAATCGCATCATTCGTGTGCCATGAACAAGGCTGTGTGGCTCTTGCATACTCTGAAGAACATCAAAGCTTAATTTCAGCAGGAAAGAAAGGGGCCGTTTGTATCTGGGACATTAGACAGCGTACTCTACGACACAAGTTTCAAGGTAGTTGGCAAATAATCTCTCACTGTGAGGTCCCACTTGAATTTATCCTTTCCTTTCTGTAGGACATGAGGGAGGAATCAAATGCATGTGCTTAGACCCCTCTGAAGAATACTACTGCACCGGTTCGGGAGATGGTGATATTAGAGTTTGGGATTTCAATGGTAAACCGTTAGCCATTTTCCCAGGAGAGCATTCCAGATCGGGGTTTTTCAAAAATATTCCTGGACAAGGCGTGATTCAGCTTTTGTTGGATAATCAGCATCGTTTATTTTCTTGTGGATCTGATGGATCTATTAAAATTCGTACACTAAAAGATAAGTTTGACTAGTTGTCTGCGTCAGATATCAAAATGATGGCTCTAATTCCTTGAACTATCGAAAATTATTGGTGAAATTGTGATCTTGTTAACGTTGAGTTAATGAATAGAGACGTACACTCATTTTCGTGGACCTGTGACGAATCAATCAAGTTTATCCCTATCCCTCCCCCTACCTCATCCTGAAATCTTAATATTTATTTCAATGTTATTCAACTAAAATGGAAGTATTATACCCAGTCAAGTCCTAGTCAGTAGTACGCTACAAGGGTTAGAAATTAAGGAATTGTATAAGGTTAAGGTTTTCTTGGTTGACAAAGTTAATTGAATCGCACCACGCTACCTCTCAAAGGTACTACACTACCGTAGTAGACATGAGACAATACAAAAGAAAGCGAATGACATATTGAAATTAGTTAATAATTTGAAGGTTGCTTTCAAAGACACAGCAGATTAAACTGAAATAGACGTTCGTGTAGCCAAAGAGTAATTTGTATTTAATTGTAATTAATTACATGGAGTGTTCAACGAGGCAAGCAAAATGACTGACGTTACCAATACATATTTTTTGAGCGAAGAATATGGAAGCTTATTTCTGTGAATATATTCTTCGGGCTAATTTTTGAGAAGTTGAGTACATGGGGAAACATGAAAAACCAGAAACTGATTGATGATAGGATCGAACTGTGTCATCATCACATGCCACTTTGCCTTCGAAATACTATTTTCTTAATTTATAGACACCATTTTGTATGTACAATAACCTTGTCAATTTTTCGTCACATTTTAAACGTATGTAATCTATGTACGCGTAAAACTGTTTGTTCTTGTTCATTGTGAACCGAGGGGACTCCAAGAAAGATCCACTTCAAAAAGGCTCATTCACCCAAGTACTTTAAAAAGCATTACCTCCTCAATGATTCCGTGTGTAGTATGGAAAGCTTCGCTCGTGTGCAGTTTGATGATAACTTTGACCTAACCTGTTATTAATTGGTGTTCCCCATTCCAGTTGGTAGAAGTCTTTTAAGAAAAGACGCCATTGTAGTCAAATCTAAATACCTAATGTAGTCTACAGACACAGACGCTCCTCTCATCGTGTCAGGATGGAAATGTGTAGAAAAATAGTAGCTTTGAACAGACCTAATATAACAACATTGGAAAACTTGTTTGAACTTACCTGTAATTATCCCTTTTAGCAATTCTTCATTTAGTCTGAAGAATTATTTGTAAAGTTTTACGTAGTAGCCAGCCTCTTGCACACATCTATAGACAAGTAATTGATACCCCCTTATACCTAGTAATGTGATTAATGTTATGCAATTCATCCCCCCTTGTTGCAGAAAAACAGACTTTTCTTGTCTACATACATAACTCATTTTCATCTAGTGTTTGCCAATAACTAATTTATGAACACAGTACTTTGTACAAGCTTATTACGTTCCAGTTCCATGCATGTAATGTTAAATGCTAGGGTTTGTAAATTATATGATCTACTCAATTCTGAATTCGACTGGATAATATGGATTGCAGAGTATAAAGTGAACTTGGTTATCATTAGATCATGAGAATTGTTAGTTAGCTATTATATGTTTCTGTAAAAAGAGTTTATAAATATAATAAGCAAATGATGCAAAAGAAGTAAAAACAGAAAAAAATATGAAGATGATGATGCGTAGTAGAAAGAAAGAAAGAAAAAATGGTGATTTAGATGCAGTGAGAAAATCAGTGTTACCGAAATACTTATTGTTATTGTTATATTAATGAAGTTGAACGCAGGGAAATAATGTCGTAGTAAATGAAAAGGTGTACCAATATTGCACAATCGATTCGTCAAAAAAATAAAAAATAAAAACTCGAATTGGCTCAGAAGTAATGCTAATACATAATGACGCATGTAGCCCCATTACTACTTCATGAAAATATGTTATACAATTGACAATTTCTGGCGTAGGTGTACCTAAATATCACTTTCTAAGGATATCCGGACTCTCTCTGCGTCTCAAATTTTACTTCGTCTTATGACACAGTTTCAGGAAAAATGTTTTGTCATTTTATTTATTTTCATTGCCAATTACAATTTTCATAGTGAACTGCGAACTATGTAGCCTCGTTCAAGCATAGTGAGCATTTAGGTGTAGGTACGTATGGCCACATTTGTGGTGAGAATTGAGAATGGATAAATATGCACAACACTCATGCCGAGGACTTCAGTTCTACTGTAGATTTCACATCGTACAAACCATGGTGCTCTGCCGTTAACTAACTACAGTCACAGTCATCATCATCGCGTCAGTTAGTAAATTAAGATTATGAATCCTGATACACGTGTGCATCTACTTTGTAGCTCTTACAATTAGGCTGTGCATGAAAAATGTGGCTTCCCCTGAGTTGTTATTATTAGTAGGGAAATAAACACCGGAATTCGGGTATTTTCGGAGAATCTGGCAAACAAAACAAACGCTTAGTTTATTTAAACTTGGAGAAAGGGAAAGTGCGGGTGGATGTGTGATGGACATTTTGTACCATAAATTCCAGTGAATAATAATATAAAACATCTCAACTCTAGCTGAGAGGAGAGGAGGAAAAGTTTCACAAACGTCCTAATTAATTTTGTACTTCAACTGAATTTGGAATAATTAATTCCGAGAAGAAGAAAAGAAATGGTGGGTGTTTTTCTAGTGACTGCAAATGTGGGATCAGTCTTCGAAAATGTAAGTGAAAACATGAATGAAATGGAAGCAATCAGGGATTTTCTTGTGCTAACAAAATTCATTGTCTCACTTTAGTTGGAAGGTGGTTTGGAAGCATGGATGAACGAGTTGTGCTCGGTAAGTGAGATGTTTTTGGATTAATTATGAAATTAGGTCGGGACGATGAAGATGAACTTTTCTCATTTTCCAAGTATTTGTTCCGTATTTATTAATATGCAAGCTTCGGTGCATGACGTTTTAGAGCATGAGCAAAAAGGCTATACAATAGAATCTTACAATTTTGGGTCGAGACCAGATTGTTTATGGTTAAGGTGGAATTTTTCGGAATTACAAATTGTTGTGGGTAGAAGAATACTCAACAATTCAATTCAATAAGTACAATAGGAATTGAAATGAGCATAGTGTTTATAAACGTATCCCCTCCTTCCTAATTCACAATACAAATCACTCAAGTGCTGCTGTGCAAATTGATAATAATGGGCATTACCATTCACAATATACGATTTTGGCAAATATGTACAAGTGCATCTTTTTATGACATGTTAAAACGCAGCATGAGCTTCGAGATAGTGCAAATTGAAAGTGTCATACACGGCGAAACGGAACACGAGGAAGGCATAAACGCTTTGATGTATAGACACAGACAGCAACACGGTTTGTTTGACATTTTATTTAGATCATCTTTATTGTTTTTGCATGACACGAATAATTTATTACCGTTGGACAAATGGTATTGGCAGTGTTTAACGAATGACAGCAACTTTGATTACAATGAGCATCCTGAGAAGATCATCACCCTTATGCTTTTTGCATTTAGGAGAAAGCAAGTCAAACAGCGATAAGCCAAACATTCTGTTAAGAATTTCCTCTCTGATGGAACAGGAAATGGAATGTGGATAACCGTCACTTAAAAAAAATGTTTACTTTATGAGAGAGAGAGATAAAATAATGTATAGATTAATAATGATGGTCGAGCAAACAAACCCCGATCTACTACAACTTTTACCATATCCGTCTCAACATATATTCATTCATCATGACGTGGTGTCGATGTCCCTGCCCCTAATTCCTTTATTCGTAACCTAATCTTTTTTGTTATTTCTAGGTCATCAGGTCGAAAGACCCGGAATTCGTTGCCATTCATTTTCAAGAGACGGGGGGTAAAACCTACGTCAATGGAAGTCCTATCGTGGATGTATTTTTCAGGTACGTATAGCTAAACAAAGTCATTTCATCATTCTTTTGCGGTCATTTACACCAACGACGACTCTAATCTACAATGCGTTAAGTGACACTTAATTTGTGTGAAGTCATTTCAATGCATCATAGAATCCAAGAAAATACATTCTTTTGGGTAAAAACCAAACGTCATTTGGTTTCACATTTCGTAGAAAACAATAAACAAACAATACAAAACATAGCCTCATGATGATAAGTAAGCTATAAGAGGATCTGACCCCAGAGTGTATATGAATTATACGCGGTAAACGTATCAGTCACTCATGCGGGCTAGCCAAGTGCGTAAATGGCAATGGCACTATCATCCACTCCTTGACTCATTATAACTTGGCACTTACTGATGATGATGCTTCGTACATACCTAATTGCAATTACAATGACGGATCGCTCAACACGTCATGCAGTTGCAATTACGGATCCCATTTGCTATAAGTCACCTATGAGACTCATCTTCTTGATAAGTGATGAAATCCATGAGGGAACATTGAGGGCTGCATTTTTGCAAAGTGCAAGAGCAGTCCTAGAGTGTCATCAGTGTACACACTGTTCCTACAATTAGCGAATGAATTTCGGCTAATGGATGTTCCTTAAATAGTTGTTTACTATTATGATTTGATCAGGAAGTCATTTTGACACGTCATCACCATCAAACTCGCATTTGTAGTCCATTATGACTTGCACTTGATTTGATTGTGTGGATTATTTGTGTCGTGATTACAATGTCGTAGAAGAAGAAGAAACTTTTCAATTAACTTACATTCATTTTATCCCATCTTGGCTCGATTAGTGCATAATTTTTGCATACATACCAATTAATTACTATCTATCCTACATTGCAAAGGCCACAGGATAAAAGTCGTTCATCTAGACTATGGAACCTTGACTATTCTCAAGTGGAAGGAAGACACTACATAAAATGCAATCAGCCAAGAGCTATAGAAGCGTGTGCTGCAAATTATACAGAGATATTTATGACACGAGTGTCAAGAGGAACGCCTCTAACGAAATACATAAATGATTAATTTGGTGAGCATTGTGAGCAAGGTCGTTTGGGTGTAGGAAAACTTTTTGTTGTGATATATGCCTTTTATTTAGGAAATTCATGCAGGGATACCCTTATTGACTTCCTCTAATTTGTTAAATGCTAAAACTTCAACAATTTCAACAATTCGACGTCTTGAAATTACGTTTTTCTTCATATAAGGCAACATGGGTTCTGTATAATTAGTTTTCTGTCGTCATCAATGGCAGCACGAGATGAGACTTTTAATCCCGGCACACTTATTTCGGGTCACGATCAAAGATGACGCTATAAAAAAATTGTAGTGTCATCACTCCATTTATGGCTATCACATCAGAAACATGCATGTGATGCACAGTGTAGTTTAATTGATTATCGTAATGCAATTTTATGGGTTGTTTTGTGATTGCCAATGCCGATGATAGTTGTTTTCATTTTTGCTACAATTATTTTTTGATTGATGATTCCAAATGCTTGTTTGCAATGTTGAGTTGTATAATACATAATGCAATTTGTTTATTCCAATAAACGTACGCATTTTATTGTATACCTAAACAATGCCCAATGGTACCCAATGAATTCTGTGCGTCAGAAGCGTCATAGTTGAGAATTGTACGTCTGCCATTCAAAAACCATTTGTTATTTACCATCGATTATGGTGATGATGGATATGTACAATAGTACAAATGCATTATGGAACTAAAAGTCTACAAGGTGATTCTGACTATGACGTTAAAAATTAAATTACGTCGGTTCATGTTGACCCTTGCGGTTTGTTGATGTGTCGGAAATAATAAAACATCCTACTTAGGGTACGAGAAATGACTAAATTAGAATTAGGAGGAAATTGGTTTGGTATTTGTCCATCATCATTTGGGGAAAAGTTATTTTTTAAAAGTTAAAAAATCAATGAAAACCAGCAACTTTAGGACCTACGAAATGTGAGTGCGTCATAGTGCCCCTTGCGCATCTTCAATGAAATGGAATGGAAATATATTTATGCTCGGTCATGAAATGATGCACCTTTCATTGTTCACGATTTTAAACCTTCTTTTACTCTTTTTCAGGCGGCTGGTGGACAAAATGGGGCAGCTTCACTTTTCCAAAGGAGAGGCTTTCATTGATTCCAACATGGACCTGGAGGAACAGTTTACTGTAGGTACAAAGAACCAGAATTTTTCACTAATTAAAGACCTGTGAATATTTGCTGCAGAATAAAGGAATATGGGTTTCATTGAAAAGTTCAAAGGAAGACCAGAAGGCCATTATCAATTTTGTTTACTACTATTCCCATTAAAATCTGATCGTCACGATAAAAGTCTTGTCAGACGAGATCAAGTTCAAGATTAAAAGTCCGAAAGGATTGCGGCATTCAATCAAACGACATGAACTCGAACTCATTAGTAGTGGCGACAAAGAGGCTTTATTGAATGAACGTGTTTATATGATTTGCGAGGATGCATACTTGTTTGTTGAAGACGTATCTTCTGCACGTTTAGTTGTGTCGACTAAAGAAAAAGTAGCTATTGACAGCTCTCTATTAATGATGAGGATACATTCTGTCTGTAGGTAGTAAATTGAATTAATTCAATGTATTCTCATTCTTCACAGGCCTTGAGTAGTGCATACTTTGTCCATGAGAGTCTTCATCCACACGCTGTCACCATTTGGAACTTTCAAGGTACATCTTCTAATTAAACACTCTGTCGCCACTATGTCAATTGCGCATGCTTTAATCAATTCAATTTTGCAGCGAAATGTTTTGAAGATGTTCCTTCCTCCCCACGAATTTTGATAAATGATGAAATGGATAGTGTTGGTCATTCACAAAAGGAAAAATGGGTTCAGAGCTTTTTTCCAAATGTGAGTACGCACTACAATGTTGTCCCATCATAGGTGGAATAAGATTTTTGTTGTATGTTGTAGTGCAAGTGGTCTAGAAAAGGGTTCCTGAGGACGCGTTGGACCATTGATGGCAACATCATTGATTTCGTAAATATCCACTTATTCCACGACGCGGATAATATTTCTGCAGCAAATTCATACCCATCAGACTTTGCATCCTGTCGGCAGAAAGGTCTTCAGTATACTTTAGATCGGTAAGAATTTCTGCCTGTATTAAATTGGCTTTTGCTCATACTGATGCTTCAAATAGGTTGCACTCAGACGGACCATACCCTTTATTCATTTTCGGGGATTTCAATTTTCGCCTAAATACTCACGGTGTGATGAAGCATCTGCGAGAAACTCTAGGAGAATCTAGCATCACTTTCGGAGAAAAGGAATTTAAGGTGCCTGACCAAGAGGAACGATTTCTTCATTCCTACGATTGGGTATGCCTACTTTGTCTCTTATCAGAAGTTGTAGTATAAAATTAAATAATTTTTGCAGGTGAAGAAGTACGACTTTGAACTCAACCATTTCCTACAAGACAAGATAGAAGAACTCAATCTCAACTTTCCTCCAACATATCCATTCGAAGAGGACCTCAATGAACCAGAGAAATTCTTGCGGACTCGATGCCCTGCGTGGTGTGATCGAGTTATCTTCACCCCTTTAACAAAGGAAATTATGTCTTCGGTAAGATTGATCGATTCCGATTTGTATATAAATAAGATGCTATGTTTCTTAACCTGAGTTTGAAATTGTAGGAAATTCCAGCAGAGTACAACGTCTTGGGGAGCAAAGCTTGCATGGGAGATCACAAGGTGGGTTGAAGTAAGTTTATTAGTTTTTAATTAATCATTTTTTAAAATGTTACATTTTGCATTCAAAAGATGAGATAAACTGAAATTTTACTTATGGTTCCAGCCGGTCTACCTCCATTTTTCAACGAAGCAAAAAGATGAGACCAGAAAACCCATTGCAAATTCTAACGCACACGTTGAAGCCGAAGAAACTATACCGAGTGGAGCATTTCCTGCAAATAATACACCTTCATCATCGGAACCAGGTCTGTCTCCATGTTCAATGTATCGCATGACCTTAACCCCGAGTCCTGCAGTTGGAGAGGTTTGCTCCAGAAGCAAAAAGAGGAAGCGTTATCCCCGAAAACATGGGTGTCTTCCAACATTCTTCCGATTTAAAAGTCTCAGACTGCCCTGCAAGAAACAGTCAGTCTCCTCAGACTCCGTGTCAATTAATCCCTCTAGCAGTCATGCAAGTGAAAATGAGAGTAGTCTAGTGAGTTCTAGTCCGGACAATTCTAGAAACAGTACAATTAATGAGAAATCTAAAAGTAACAGGAACGGGAAATCTCGACTGCTAGGTAATCTTTTTAGGGGTAGGTCGCAACAACCGAAGTTGGATGGGCCGGTAGAAAATCCGCTAATGATAAAGAATGATGATGACAATGAGAAACCCCTTTCGCATAAAACAATTGAGGACTTGAACGTTCAGAACATGACTGGGAATGGAAACATAATACCCAATTTAATTGTGTCTGACAAAGAAAAGGAAGCAACAACTTTTGATGCAATTTACATGGGAAACAAGGAAAGTTGTTTGTGTGGTGAAAAAAAGCGAAGTTGCGAACGGACCAAGAGGCAGGGGGAAGATGAGACAAGTTGTGGAAAGTGTGTGATAATGTGATTTATCTCTAGCAATTAATCATGCCAATTTTTTCCCAGTTAGGTTTCTGTTGTACCTCGAGAATTCTGAATAAGTACGAACTTGTTTTTGTTTTAATTAATTTATTCGTAATGAAAGACGACATGAGAGTAGCCTTTGCAGTTGTGTAAATTTGTTTACGTGTGTATTATTTTTAGTTGCGGTTTGTACTAATCTATTTTCCGTTGTATTTTGCATGCGAATGGTCATTTTTCCAATTCCAATTGATTTATTGTAGGATTAATTATTATTTGGTATCCTATTGTCTTCTTAACCCTACAACCAAAAAATGTGTGTGTACTCAAGTGTTCATTTGTTTTATTCCTTTATTATTATTAAAGCAGCTAATTATCTGCAGTTGTTTGGTGTCAATGATGAAATATAATGCATGAATTGAATTGCGTACAATAAAATGATTACTTTTTCGGCCGTAAGATGATTATCGTCATTATCCCGCACGAGCACTAATTGTGTAAAGTGAAGTAGACAATCTCTTTGTTTAGGATATTTGTAATTTCTATTTTTACTTCGTATGTTATCGTTGTGGTCCCACAAAGATAATCCTCTCTGCTCTGATAAATACGTATGTAAGCTTCCTTTAAGCTACTGTACACTTGTTGGTGCGAAGCGCAATTTCTTATAGGCACTAACAAATTAACTTTATGTCTTCTACCAACGATTGGGTTGGAATTTTGTTTGCTTTCACTGCTTTTAATTGACTTAAAACCATGTATGAATAGCACTTCCAAATGAGTTCAAGGTTAACTAGTCTATCTCTGTCAACCTCATTGGGGCATACTGGGATTGCTGGAATGATCTCTGGAAAACAATCAAGGAGCTGATGCTTCTGTGGGTGCATTTCAATAAGAAGTGCGTTGCAGATTGCTCTGCCATCGTAGATACCATTTTCGTCAGGGGTTCGGCAGGCTACTTGTTTTTACTTTGCTAATGACAATTCCATGCGACAAACACTTGAAACAATGATTACAACTACTGTTATTACCCTCTCGAAAGGAAAAGGAAAAAAATTTCCTTTGCTCAATCAGAGCCAAAGTAACTTTTACAATAAATTAGTGACGACAATTCAGACCTTGAGAAGCTGAGTGTGAAAATATGGGCCTATTCGATTTTATTTTAGAGGTTAAACTATAATGGCGAAGCATTATCTCGAATTTTGTCCTGCTTAATGCCAGTCAGAATGTAAACTAGCCTCAATTATTTTGACAACTTAAAGTTAAGAGGATTTAGGGATGATCCTCATCCTCTTATGCAATATGACATTTTCTATGTGAGATTTTTCAAAACGTCTTGTCGCGAGTATCTTCTTTGATTACTTACTTGAAGGATTAAATCTAGAGCATGACGTAAATCAAGTAATCACTCGTCATGTCATGCAACTGTCCCTACATCAAAAAACTTCAGCAGGTTCCACGAATCTCGTCCCACAAAATGACACCACCACTTTCTCCTTTTGGAGTTTGCGAGAGTTAGAAAACGCTTTGCATGGAATTTTTTGGCAGTGACAGCTCGAGCTTCTAGGATCCATTCAGGGTTGTCTTTTACATAATCCATGACCTAGCCATTTATTCATGAACTGGAATTGTCAAAGGAATGAGAACAATATGTAATTGTACTGGTTACAGGTTCCACAACAGTATCAGTTCAGTTCGACGAGAATTTTGTGCAGTTGTGACCTCGTGTGGTCTGGTCGTGTGCACATATCTATGTAGAAGCATGAGAGGGGGGATGGATTTTACATTACAAGCAATTTAATTATCTGAGAATTCAGACCAACCACAGGAGGAGAAGTACATAAAAATTGCCGATTTACGTCAGCAAAGACGTCACGTTTGT
>JAQIWU010000796.1:0-21652 GCA_034696445.1 Isotomiella minor | reverse complement strand
GCGGTTTATCTGCATGTATCATCATTATTATTACGGCGGAGACAAAAAATTAATTAAATGTTTGATTGAAATTGATTAATTTATTCACAATTAAGTTTCCACTCGAATGACTTATCTTGAGTAAGAATCTTTCGGCTTGTTTACACTTTGACTTCATACTCTCTCATTATTCTGTTGTTAGTGCCTGCCTGGTATTTACTTAATGGGAGAAGAAACTCATTTATTTTATTTCACTCGCAAATATAAGTACTCTATTTAATTTCTTCACTTACAAACTTACATCCCATTGTTTCAACCCAGGGCAAAGCATGCGTGCATGCGCTTCTTGAATTAAGTGGTCGTATTTCATTGCTTCTATTATTATTTGAATACGTACCTACTCACTCATGCACATGGGCTAATTGTCAATAGTATTATGTCAAATGAAATATAAATACTTGCATCCGACACAGAGTTTGAGTTTTAATAAGAGTTCAATTGAGTTATGGGTTCTTTATTTGTGTAAAAACAATTTTTTTTGCCATAATAATGATTGGTGTCACCATCCATCCGACGATGAAGGAAGGTTGTTATGTTTTTAAGGCGGAAGTGTGAAGAGAAGTGGCAATCCGTTTTTAACCATTGTTTTAATTGACGTCGATCTTATTTTTTATGAGTCTTGTTAGCATTCCACCTCAAGCAAAAAAGATGAGATTTGTAATTTTCACATTATTGTTTTAATTCGAGGTTTTTTTCTACTAATCGCCCTAAATAAATTACCTATTTTGTTTCCTTTATAGTGGGACGAATGGGTGCAGGGGCATCTGCAAGTCCACCAGTTCCTTCCATAACAAACGGACAATTTCGTCACCCTCAATTTCATCCCCAAGCCTCATCACTCCACCATCCCTGGCTAACTGATCGAGGATGGCCCATGTCATCTTCGACCGGATACAAGACGTTCCCATTCCCCCCAACCCCACCAAAAGACTCTACACCGGAAACCACAGCACCAAGTGACTTTTCCTGCAACGTCACAGACGATCTCAAAGTATTTGGAGGGGGGAAGTTGAGAGGGAGTGGTGGTGGAGTCGGCGGTGGGGGCATCGGTGATAGTGGTAGTGGTAATAATGGGGCTGTGAGTGTTAGTAGTGGTGGCGTTGACTATTATAATAACAATTACTTCCCCGCCTCAACACAGTCCTTTTTGTACCACAATAGCGGCAATAGTACAAGCAGCAAAAACTCCAGTCCAGCCACTCCCACAGCCTTTAGCACACCCACCAATTCAAACTCCTCATCCAAGAACTCAAACATTAATAACAACAGTTCGCAAAAGAGCAGTAAAAGTAGATCAAGTGCAGGTAAGAGATTTTACACATCTTTTCTTGACATAATGCTTTCTCCTGAAACTTTCTCTTCTATGTGTCATTCATATTAAAACCTTAACCCTGTCGCTTTCTTAATCAATGCTGCATTGGACAACAACAGTGCCGCAGGAGTCTGGACAGGGGCATAGTTTAAGTGGTGGTGGTACAACTCGATGGGATCACGGTGATGGTAAACTAATTCTACTTTCTCTTTTGTGCAAAACTGTGCTTGAATTTTTGGGTCTTGATGTTGTATAGTTCTTTCTGTTTTGGTCATTAATAGTGGCTTGACATAATGTTTTGTTAAGTTGCCAATACATGCATGCAAATTTCTTATGTAAATGTTGTCATTATTTAATTTGCAGAGGGTCGTGAATGTGTAAATTGTGGAGCAACCTCGACACCTTTGTGGAGGAGAGATGGGACTGGTCACTATTTATGCAATGCTTGTGGTCTCTACTACAAAATGAACGGACAAAATCGACCTCTTATCAAACCCAAACGCAGACTGGTAAGTCTACATACATTCTTATTCTACATCCTGTGCTTTTCGCAATTGTCCGAAAGGAAACAAGGTATATAGTTTCAAAAGTTGGGTGTGCTGCTGAATAGCAATTAAGTGACTGACTTACCGTCGTCGGGAAATAAAGGGGATGGGAAAAAGTGTTGTTGGAGATCGTTAAAAGGGAAATTTGCATCAACTTTAATTTAATTCTAATTTTGGCCAAGAATTTATCACGTTTCTGTACTAGTTTCTTCACAAAAATATTATCTGGTGTAATTTATTATAATTTGGGCCTTCCAAACGGAACCAACCACCAACCTAATTAAAATTCACCTCATGCTCCTGACCTCCACTCTAACTCATTGGGCTTGAGTGGAGTAATTAACTTACCTTTCGTATGTAATATATATTTCTTCAACTGAATGAAGAGAGGACCAACGGATAAAAAGTTAAGTTCACGGTGCGAGGAAGCGTGGGCAGTTTTTTGCTTAGAAATTTCCAGTTCAGTTCCTCAATGAATGGTCAATCATCATATCATATCGAGTTGTGGCTGTGTAATAATTTAGTTTTTGCAGAGGAGAAATCCTATAAATCTCATTGCAATTTTTGAAGCTTGCTGGTTTTTATTGAAATTAGCGTTACGGTATCAAATAGCACGTACAGTTTTGTTTTTCTCTAATGATATGATGATGATTGTAGGTAGGCCAATCTAATCAACACAAAATACTTGTAAAACTGCCTTACAGAAAGAAAAGCCAGTCTATTGATTCATGGAGTCACAAATTAGGATAACAGTTTAACTTTTGTTAAAGGGTAAGCAGCAGCAGACAAACGAAGGCTTTATAATTTGCATCTCAACAATAATTATCCCATCGCATTATTATTACACACTGCATTGCAATTTGCCTTGACAGACTTTGACTGCGAGGGCAGTTTTTTTCACATAACGAAGCATTTTAAAAAGTCTTCATGAAATATTGCGACTGCTTTCTTACTTTCTTTATGCATGTGTGTGATGATATGTGGTTCTATGCATTCAGCGTTAGACAAAACCCAGCAGACCAAAAAGGAGAAGAACGAGTTTATATTTATGACTGTGGCGCGATGTGTAATGGAGGAATATTTATTTGATGTATTGTATTATTGTAAAGTCAAAGAGTTGTGTTTAAGTCATGAAGAAGCTTAAAAACTGGTAATAATTTCCGGTGCATGGGCTTGCTTCGAGCACTACTGAGTTGAACTATGGTGAGCATAAAACTGCCAAAGACAATAAGAAACTTAATACACTTTTAATACTTAATAGCAACAGAAGCACCTTCTTCTCTTCACCACAAACTCCAGAGAGACCAGACAAAAACCAAAAGGTATTCATTACGCAAGAAGATAAACTTGCGCCTCCTTGTCTGTTCTGCTATATCATTTCAAACATGCTATTTTCATCGGCACAAACATCTTTTTACAAGAATCATTCATTCAGAAGAGTCAGAGTCACAGCAGTGTAGAGAATTACTTCATTATGGCAAAGTGCAGTAATAATAATGAGGCTTCTTTTAGGGAGTGTGATGTTACTTTTGCGTAAAAAAAGCTGTATTTTACTTAGGTATTCTTCTTCAAAATCTGTCGTTGGTTACATGTGATGACAGATAGATTCGAGGAATAGTCAAGAATCTTTATTATTAGTCACATATAGTTTATTATTAGAAGACTTTTAAAGAGGACTTTACTTACTTTCCAGGAATCAAAGCTGTGCTTATCGTTTTGAAGGCTCGTATTCTCAAAATTTTAAACCTTTTCTTGGAAGCGAATGATTTTACAATAGGGGTAACTTGATCATCCATTTTTTAGTTATTTATCGGATGGTTTTTGTTTCATTCAGAGGGAAATTGACGCCAATAATTTGTAACAATCACTCCCTGCTTTGCGTATCCTTCCATTTTGAACCGGAAGGGTAACATTTTGGAAACACAGGCTGAATGGAAACATTGCCAAAAACTGCGAGTGATAAAATCTTTCACTTCCGTCTCTGCATCAAATACATTCAGCATTTTTTTCCTCTGTCCGTAAATCCCCATTTCATTATTCGCTTTTAGGTGTATCATTTCATATGAAACACTTTTACCAAGCGTGTGCAATTGTTCAGCAAATTAACAAGCGGCTAATTTTGACATTCACTCTTTAATTGAGAATTTGTACACGTACAGACGTTTTGCCATTGTATTTTTTAGCTTGTCGAAGTTATCCAATTTATTTAATTTAATGAGAGGAGGAATGATTTATTGTCTGAGAATCCAGAATTTCAGTACTTCCAAGACCAAGATTAACCCACTCACTCACTGAAATGAATGAATCAGCAACTAAAATACTGAACGAGGGATTGCGAATAGTTTGTCTGTAATCAACGCTGTTTTGGACTTATCAATTTGCAAGGTTTTTACCAAGATATGTTCTCTACACTTGATACTTTTGATCGTAATGGTAGATTTAATTGTAAACTCGTCAGTAGCTGGAGGAAATGATATGTATGAATTTCGCACGGCTTCTTCTTCTCGTGAAATGGAGTGATTAATAAACGCAAGGTTAGACAAGGTCGACAAGTTTTATGAGATTATTAATAAGTAAAAGTAGATAAAATTTATTAACAAGTTTTGCCCGATTTTCCCATAATAAAAAGCACACGCATATAATAGCATACAATGTTTTTCAAATCTAAGTGGCTAATTACTATTTAGTTCACCTAACTCGTCTGGAAGGAAATGTTTATCACCTATACTTTGTGCAAAATAACGAGGCCATGCTAAAGGCAATTCATTTGCAACAACTATAGATAATAAATGTGCATCATTAGGTTAGTATTATTGATTGTTGGGTAGATTAGATATAGCATTTGTGTCATGTTGGAACAGTGGTCTAAAAATCAAAACATCACAAAGCGACAGGCTAACGTAACAATTCATTTCAGATAGACACCCCGTTACGAATGTGTGAAGTGACCAACGACTATAATTTTTGTTCATTGGTTCTTTAACTATTGTACCCTGTTGTTTGTCAAATCCCTTCAAAGAGAAAGCACATAAGGCAGGACAAGACAGGGCGGCTGGACAAAGACTATATTTAATCCTCACTTCTTTATCCTTCAGTTTGAGCAGGGAATCCCTCTATTCTGGTGGTATTTAAAAGTTGAAATGAAATCATTGAAATGGAATGGAAACGGAACGGACCCAGCCCGGTTAAGTACCCAGTAAAATGAAGTGAAGTGCAGCAAGCCATAGCTAGCAGATAGATACAAAGTGCTTTCCATTCCATAACCGAACCTTCCATTCAAAATGCTTTCCCCATAATGCAAGCAATATAAAAAGTGGCCGAGTGTCATGTCATCCGGAGAAACTGACAGGAGCCATAAGCTTCGTCATTAATATTACATGTACTCCAGGTTGCATTTTTTATTATGGATGATGATGATGATGATGATACAATTCACCCTTTTCATTTTAGACGTGACCCTCACGCACTCAGGTGTGGTGGTAGAGCATCGCTGTCACAAATACATATCACAGGATAAGTGCATCTCCGTCCAAACAACCCATACCCTTTTATCTACTTCATTTTATATACGCTTTTTAAACTGTATCCAGTCCAGATTAGTTTACCTACACACCCCATCCTTTATCCCCATTTTTTATCGCAATAAGTAGGTAAGCACTATTTTTACGTCATCTGTGCAACCATCATGGAGATTCATTAGTCGTCGCAACCCCTAGGTGTGTTTGTGAACTTACCTGAATATAGACCACAATGAGTCTGCAAAACAATAAAACTGTCAGGGAGTAAAAATGTTAATAGTCATGTGGAAATGTAGAAGTCTAATAATAAAGTTCGTATTGGATTTGCAACAATGCTCTCGCATTGTAAAAGTATGAGGTACATTTCAATGAGCATAATAGGAAACAATGGGGCACAACCCCACCCTTTATACGTTGTTACATTGAAATGAGACTGTTGATCTTGATTTCTGATACAATTTATAAACAGTTTGCTTCCACTTCCCCCCTTCCTCTTTATTATTCTGTGTCTCTCAAATCCGTGGGGCTACTTGCGACTTTAACATTTATGTGTTTCCCCTTTGGAGGATGAGGATAGATGACAAAATAGAGTCGGTATTCATAATTCATGTGACCGTGTGCCCTTCTCCATGATTCATATCAGATTGCCCAATGCAATGCTTTCCTTTCACAAAACACGGCTGCCAGTCAGTCAAGCCCATGAATCACCCGCTGGCCGATTTAACCTTATTTTTTTACCTGGTTGGTAAGTCCCCCCAAATGTGTAATCCATAATACTGCTTCTGGTCATGCAACTGGTGGTGGATCATTGAAAGCATTCAGTTGAGTTTGATCCTTTTCAGACATTGGATATGGAGTGACAAAGAAGTTAAACTTGATACAGTTGAGGAGGATCTTCTGATACGATCTCATCTCCTCTTCTGGTCTTTAGAATAAAGTGGAAGTGGATTGAATATCAGTTGTCACTTGAATTAAAATTCTGTACGATTTCCATGTAAAATGAAGACCTACCGTCCTCGGTTTTTATACTGGCTTGTTAAATGACTATATACTGCTGTAAAGTGGCAGTATCGTATCGAAATTTGACTGGTATATAAAAGGGAAATTGAGGAGGTCTTAAAAATAACTTGAATTTGTTCCCCCGCTTTCCCTCCCTGGACTTTCTTCTTCCTCCACGCAATTTGCCGTCTCTCTAAAGATTGTAATAAAAACCCAAGTCGTTTTTTAGTATTCTGGTCAGTTGTTGGTGGATGTTCATGCGTATGCAATATAAAAGTGAGTTCTGCAAAATGAAAGCGAGAGGAGGAAAACGAGAAAGTAAAGTAAGAAAGAGGATGACAAAGTCGTTAAGATAAAATCAGGGAATAATGCTTGAGTGGGTGAAATCCTATTATTTCTCTATCCGATTGTCTGAATTGCTCTCTAAAGACACATTTCTTCACATTGCATGACGAAGGCAGGGTTCTTTGCTCCTTCCTTGCATTACTGTTGCACTATGAAAGAATGTAATGCATTATTTCAGTCGAGTCTTTCCAATAATTAAAGCACATTTATTCAGATCGTTCTCAGACGAAAGATGAGGGACCGTGGATGTGTCGTAGTCGTAGGGTAGGTAATAATGTTGATGGATGTGGAGAAGAAGTTACTTTCTTTTCCCCTCCTCAATGAGCATGATTCTCGATTCTGTGCGAGATGAGGTTGGGATGATGATTGGATCTTAGATTGAGATCTGGGTAGATTCGTTACCCGGATTTGGGAGGAGTTACAAAAACTCAATCTTTATTGTTGTCTTCCTTCTCGACTCGAGACCCTACCCAGTCAGTGTGACTGTGGTGGAATCATCAAAATTGCGTGAACTTTCTCTGCCTCATTTTATCCGTCGTAATGTAATGTCGTGGAGAGAATATAAATACACTAGTCCTCGAAGAAACCATAATTGAGTTTGCGGTTAACTCTTGATAGTGGAGACAAAATGCAACGTGTCTTCTAAATAAATCCCTGAATGAAATGAGGATGAGATGAGATGTCATGTCACAACGTCACCATTGTGCTGTCAATTGTGGCTCCGAGGAACCTAGTCTAGGATGTATGAAATGAAATGTCGCCTATTAATAATCGAACATACACATTCAACTTGGGACAACCAAATGTAGCGTGGATGGAGCTTTTTACTTTGGAATTAAAAGATTTCAGGGGGGGATTCAAGATTCAATTCAACAACTTTCCTCCTCATCTTCCTGCTATTTATGTCTCATCTACTTCTTCTTTAATGAAATGATATGACGAGTGAAAAATAATCCATTCTGCGTTTTAGAATTTTGAGTATCTTTCTAGATGAGCTAATGAAGGTTTCCACTTATCTAATTGATTGTGTATATTATTTGCAATTTCAGTCCGCGGCTCGACGTGCAGGGACAAGTTGTGCAAATTGTAAGACAACAACGACAACCTTGTGGAGGAGGAATCAGAATGGAGAACCGGTGTGCAATGCATGTGGACTCTACTACAAACTGCATAACGTAAGTGAAAGTTTGGAATTAAAATTGCAATTTTGAGATTTAAGAAAGATAGGTCACAAATACACAGAGGCAAAGCTCACCGTTTCTTGGTAAAAGGTGCACGACACAAACCGTGCCTCCACAAGTTTGATTGACAGACAAGGATGGATGGGCATGAGCAGGGAAGAGTGATTAACATTTTGACTAATTTGTCTCTTTTGTATTGGTTAATGCAGTACAAACTAAAACCTGTTACGCAGAATTCCTTTATGTATGATTGTTGTGGTAGACCTTTTGTCCTTGCTGTCTCCTCTCTTCTCTGACCCTAAACAAGTTCTCCGTCTGAGAGTTTATCCCTTTTCCCATGAATCTCGATCAGAATAGAATGTAGGTCCACTAAGAAATTCCAAACTGCATCCAAAGAGAACTGCATTGTTGCTGCTGCACTTTCTACTCTGTAAAAGAATTATGGCTTCTTGCAGTTTGTTTCGGTCACATTTTAAAATTTCTAATGAGTTTTAAATTTCTGGTTGAGAAGACTGTCTCTTCTTCGCTCCTCTGTCACTTTCCTACCTGTCAGGGGACAAGTGCCTTTCTTTTGTTGGTGGAGAGTGTGGTCATTATTTGTGAGGATTTGGGGCGTTTTGTTGGTGCCAGTGTCATGCTGTGGCTGAGTTGTTTGATTATTGCATAGTTCACGGTTCATCTTTATTATCATTCCATTATTCCATAAAACTAGGTATCCCAAAATACCTGGGCTTCTTCACAATAAACACGGAAAAGTAGGAAGAAAGAAAAGCAGGACAAAAGATCTGTATAGCTTAGCTTTTAACCACACATCTCAGGCGAAACGGGTGTATTTTTAGCACAGTAATTGTTGAGGGATTGAACCGTTTTTTAAATTGAAAGATCATTAGAGATGAGACATGCTGTCACACCTTAACCTCTGTAGGTATAGTTTTGGTTTCATATCGGAATTGGATTGTAGAGGAGTGGATCGAGGTTGTCGTAGTTGATTAAATGAAAAGTGTTTGGATCGGATCAGTCATCCACTTTCCACTTTGGAAGAAGAAGAAGACCACTTCACCTCGTCATAGCCGTTTTTGGCCAAGATGATATAAAGGAAAACATTAGTGAACAAAGGCAAAGAAAGGATTTATTGGGTCCACTTGTCACAGCTGACCACAGGGGGCATGGGGCCAACTCCTCTCTTCCTTTATTTATTTACATCACTTCTTGCCCATTGTGTATGGAGAATGGGAAAAATGGGCCGTTTGTCAGTTGTCACTGTAGTCCATAAAGCTCCTCTGCTCTTTTTTGATTTGACTTGGCTTTTACTGACTGACTACTGCTGCCTCATATGACGCTTGGAATCCAAGAAGAAGAACGACATGGAATGATGTACAGGAGTAAGACAAAGTAGTCTTTTTATTATTTTTTTTAAAGTGAAGAGGACTCACTTTACTACGGCTTAAACTGCAACCATGTGAAGAAGAGTGGGGATGACAAAGGAGTGTGAGGGAATGAAAAACGAAAGCAGGATGACATGTGAGTTGTGAGGGTCATTAGTTGAGATGCAAAAATGTGAGGAATCTTAAACTGAAAAAAGAGTGAAAGAGATGACAGACAGACAGAGGAACTTCAGGCACTAAAATAATGAATTCTTTAACGCATGCCAAATTATTTTTCTTTTCATGCGTCCTCCTCCCACGCTGCAATTGCAGAAGGTTCTATATTACTTGAAATAGCAACTCTAAATTCATTCCTTGTATGTCCTCCTGAAGAACCTTTGTATAGCTCCAATTGGGTTAATGACAGAGGAAAGACAGTGGAGAAGAAAGATGGGCTTAATTCGGTTCCTATGTTTGTCAACACAGAAGCTTTCTTTCACTTCTTCTGCCTGGCTAAAATGATTTTTTTAAACCAAAGAAAAGAAGAAATGTGGCTCCCACTCCTTTACCACAGAGAAAATGCACTGTCTTAATCGCATTAAGTGCATCGTGCATGCATATCGTTTTTGTAAAACATAAAGGAATGTGGAAAGTGTGACAGTTTGGTAATTGACTTGCCCCTAAAGTTCAAACCCATTTTGTCTGTTGTTTTTAAGAAGAATCCATAGCTAGACAAGACAATTCATGATGTTTCCAAAATAAAGTGGGATACGGTAGTTTTCCTAAAAGATTCCAAACATAGTATTCACTCTTTTTTAAAGAAAAATGATTCCATGATTTATTTTCTAAAAAGTAAAGTTCAATAAAAAGTTTTAGGACACTTTAATAGAGTGCATTTCTTCATTGAACTGAAGAACGCCACAGATGTATACCTTTGCAAAGGCACAATGCCTGTCGGTGCGTGGGATTCTTAGATTTCCTTTATATTCCATTCCACATATGAACTTTTGTGGTTTGCTCTCCGCTGTTAACTTCAATGAAGAATAATGGCATAGGCCCCAGGTAGCAAAGAGTAAAAATGTCGTAGGGAGGAGGACGAAAATATCAGAGAACAATACGACATGACCCGATCTAGGAATGACCAGGCGAAGGCAAACATATGCCCATACGATGGAAATTATATTAATGTTATTAACAAAACGGATTGGTCGCTCCCTCCCTCACCTCAACCGTTTGTTTGATGGCTTTTCTTAAACCATTTATTTTTAACCACAGCGATCATACCAATTTTATTCCACTCGACTCCAAGAAGAAAGGCAAGAGTAATGTGTGATATTATTGAGTAGCTCTCGCCCATTTATTTTATTTTTATTTTATTTTATTTTACGTCCCTTACAACGCAGTCTAATGTTACTGCCGTTATGTTTCATATGAATTGTGTGAAGTGACACTTTTAAGTTGCAGTCACAGGTCAAGGTTCAAATCTCTGCATGAGGCTCAAAACCAAAAAATCAACTGCGAAGGAGAAAGCTATTCAAAAGGAGGAGAGAAAGAGAGAAAAAAATTCTTTGGCTCACAAAAATAATGTGGATTTGAATTGGAATCATGCTGTCCTTTACAATTTTCTATTAATAATTTTGTAGGTTTCAAGAATTTTTCATTTGACAAGTCCCTATCTTGGAGCTTTCAAAGTAATTAAACTTGTTAGAATTAATCATAATCAAATGAATTTTTCAGACTGCAATTTTTGCAATCAACAGACAAGTATTGATCACGCAATAACTTTTAAAAGACCGTCAACACGACATAAAGAAAGACCCATAAAAATGCTTCCTGAAAAGAAGGGAATGCCATTGACGTGTCGGGGGATTTGTGATCAAGTGTTTTTCAAAGTGGGGAAATTGATACACTTGAGATCCTAACCAAACCGACTCGAAGGATTCTTTTAATACTCTTCCTGCTTCCACAAACAATATCTGAGCAAACTGTGTTTGATTTTATTTATTTATTTTATAATGTAGACATGTAATAATTCGGTTGTAGTTCAAACGCTTCAAACCTCCTTACTTTCCCCATAATATTCACGTACCTATTCCTGTCCCAGTATGCCACTTGAAAAGTAAAGAAGCACATGACATTAACATCTTTTTACACAATGCCAACGCGCAAGACGCTGATGGTACATTCTAAACAGTTCAGCTCGAGTTCCCTTCCTTCCCTCCTGACAAATCTAAAAGAAGCCGAATTCATGATTTTTAAAAGTTTGTTTTACTATTGTGACATGTGTGTATCTCTTATCCTGTCTCCTCATTCTGTTGCTGACAAAAAACGGTGTATGAAATGAAAGGAATGAATGAATGAGGAAAGTGACAGACAGTCTTAAGAGACACAGTATTTTATGAAAGACCATTGCTAAAGAACATTTGAGAGAGAGAAACATAGTACGCATGAATGGGAAAGCAAAAGAAAGGAAATGAAAGCTTTGCTTTGCACTTTCTCATACCATAGCCCTAGGAATGTCTATTTTTCAATGTGCCAAAAAGACATGAATAATAAAAGGAGATGAGTGAAATGGAGCAATAATTCCTTGGGTCTTCTCGGTTGAAGTATAAACAAACACTGGCAAAAACATGAGGGGAATACAGGAACAAAAATCTTGGGTCATTTAGAAATAAATGTTTGTAGCAAATTGGCACAATTAAAGTGTATACTGCCTCCATTTCTCGTGGATGTCATGTTTTGTGAAATGATGGAACAAACTCAACACTTACTTTTGTGACCTGTGATGTGACGTTGGTAAAAGAGTCGTTACTTTTATTAAGCTCTTTGAAGAAATAGACGAGTGAGAGAGTGAGTGGGTGCACAAATGAGCGGAAACCCGGGTGTTTAACACGAGGACAGTTTGTTTTACAACTTTTTCGATAGGATCCATTTCCTCTTTTCCTTGGGTGAAACGGAAGGAAGGAAGAGTCGCACCATCAGCTCGTTAATGACCGTATCTAAAGGTTTCATTTACTTTACTTTGCTGTCCCTCTATTCCATATTCGCTATTTTGCTTTTCATTTTCTCCCACTGATTCATGTTCACAAAAGCGGTGTGTACCACAGTTGGTCTTTTATTTTGCCCTTGTGGACCATACGAACCTACGTACTTCACGCCTGTCTATCTACCTTTATGATCTCTAAATACGCAACATTGCATGTGGCGTTACTGAATGTGCAATTAATACATTTCAAAAATACGCTAACAAATAGCAAATCAAATGATTTGTACAAGTAGAATTTCCCTTTGATGATGACTACACATGCTTTCACTTCGTCCGACCAAGTTCCAAGAATTTAAATGGTTTATTTATGTAGGCAATTCAACGTCGTCATAACTGAAGCATGCCTGTACTTCAAAGAAACTTTGTCCCTGCAGAGGTCACGCGGTGACGAGAAATTCTTGCACGCATTTGGATTAAAGTGTTATGTCACATCTTCCCAGGGGACCGACTGTACCTCTTTCCTTACTCAACTGCGAGTGGCATGAAGAAAGTAAAGCATAAACTACATGTCTGCCAAGTGTATAGCTTTCTCTTTCTTGGTAATAACAACTCGTAGCAAATTAAAACGGTGGTAAAGAGTCTCCACCATTGTCCAGTTCATCGGAAGAGGGGTATAAAAACTCAGAGGAAATGGGTCACACAACATTGCTTCTTTACTAGAAGGGCAACATTTTAACAGAAGTCATGATGAGTAATTGATGAGAGGACTTTGAATCACTGGAACAGGCGACAACCTCCTCCGACTTTCGTTGTTACAAACTTTTGAGATGAGACCCATTGTCATTGTCTCTTCTCATTAAGGGAGGAAAACTCCATGTACGATACGATGAACAAGCATCATCATCACCAGGTCATGATGGCAAAGTTTCGTTGTATTGTCATCATCGTTCCACTCGACTGCCTGGAATGTGACTCTGCAGCTTGGGAAAAGATAGAAATGTCAAATAATACAATATTTTATCAGAGAAAGCTTAATTGGTTTATGCCATCATCAACATCAAGAATCGTGATCATGCCATGATTGTTGTCCTCCGTTCCGTAATGTGGTCGTGTGAAAGGTTCTTATTCCTTGACGGTTGTTGTTATTTGAGCGAGTCATTTGTCATCTTGGTTTTAAAAAAGTTCTCATAAAGATAAAAAGGGATAACTAACCGAACTCGGATTATAAATACATCATTTATGGAAGCCACGGGGTATTGCGAGACATGCGAATGTGGTTGATGATATAGAATGACTTTTGAGGAAGGATTTGGCTTTGGGAAGGACGTGTGCCTTCTCTCATTTAATCTTTAACAAACGATGACTGCCTAATAAAAAAAGGGTTCCTCAATAATGCCTTTTCCCTGCAAGTCATATCAATTACATACGATTCAGATTCAACCACCAAACAGCATCATCGACCTATGCTTCCTCGTCACGGTGCATCATTTTGTTAAGTCCAAATCCAATCCAAAGTAGGCAAGAGCATGAAAATTGAATTTCATGCTGGATTTCACACTATTTAAAGAACACAATAAAACTGGTACCACCAACTTTTCATATTTTTTGAACCAATAAAAATATGGCATCATCACCTTTTCGTATCAACCGACTCAAGTACGAATTGCACTTTCCCAGCCAAAGAAAGTCAAATTCGACGTTAAAGTGAAAAATTGATTTCATCCATTTCTCAATTTAGGTGTGGAAGACCACACCAAAGTTGGTTTTCTTTATACCAAAACGGCAAGATGAGAAATAGAGTGAAGCCAGCAGGTGAGACGTGGGATGATGAAGTTAGAATAAAAGAAGAACCAGGGAACTGCCTAAGAGAAGCTGCTACTAAGTCAATAATTCTTACCTAATTACTTTCCAAATAAATTAAATGTTTGCCCCCACCGACTCTTCTCCGTGTGTTCCGCAGAGAGAAGTACATAGATGGGAAAGCTCTTTATATGAACAAATGTATTTCTATTTTATTAACCCATGTTGGGTTGGATAATGATGATGATACAAATAAATGGTGTTGGCTATTTGGTCTGAGCCATCGGACCCCCTACTTGACCAATACCCTTTAAACGGACACTGATTAATGATCTCACCTCTGAGATTTGGATTAAAGGAACCATCGAATCGAACGAACTGAAGTTTCTCTTTTTTTGCCTTAGCCTTTATATTTGTACAATTTCACACAATTGATTTCATTTCAGTGATGCATTTCACATCCATGATCTAAAATCAATGAAGTGGGATTGCTGTTTTGCAGACACAAAAAGAGCAAATCATACTAGAACATAGTTAAAAACTGCACATTTGCAAATTGTTGCATTCCGTATGCAGATTACCTGGACAAAAAATTGGGAACACGTGCGCATCGGAAAATAACTTGAACGAAAGACTTTTTGTTGTTTCTCCCTTTTGTCCTTAGTGTCTTGCGTCCATATATTTCATGTCTGTATAGAAAGTGTTCTTCTAATGAACGAGAAAGCAGTGCATATCGATCAGCAATGACTTGAATTCCAACCTTTGAGATTACAAAGGAAATGGAGAATTGAAATGACGTGACTCTCTTTTACGGGAAGCAAAGTATTTTACATTAAGTAGAAGGCATGCATTGCAGTATACTTATTTTTAGAGACGTATTTGAAGAATGAATGGAAAGAAAATAAATGAATGGCGTGAGTGAGTGATGGAAAACGTGAAGAAATGAATTGGATTCTTATGCCTTGATTAGACTTTTATTATAATGTGATGAGGATGATGTGAAGTGATTGAGGGGACCCCCTTGGGCCCAATTTGCATTTTTAATTACCTTCAATAACATGAATTTTCCACCTTCCATTAACACCCACCCGTTCACTTATCTCTTCCTCTCTTCCTCTCCACCTGCACTGCAGTAAGTCAATTTCAGTTTCCTCCCACTTTCTTTTTTAACAAAGTCGATGGCTCTTCATCTTCAGCGTCAAGTCAAACGGTTTGTCCTGTCCTAAGATGATGATGATGATGGCAGTAGGAAGAAATGAATCGATCGTAATGAGATCAATTGAAATTTTAATAACAATAATAATAAAGATTTATCAAACTAAACGTCTTTCCAATCCTATGGCACGCCATGCTTCTTTTCGACTTGTCTTCTGATTTATTCATTCATTCAAGAGAGGTGTTAAATGATGTTTGCTTGCATGTGAATTGTACATGCATCGTGACGCAAATCGCTAATCTTTTACAAATCTGATTTTGATTCTGTGATGCGTTTTGTTCTTCTGAGATAGAGAACTAATCGCATTTTTGATCTGTCATGACAGAAAGTTGAATACATTCAAATTCCTTCCTTACAAAAATGTATTATTCGGGTACATTGGTATTGATAATTTAAATTCAGAAAAAAACAGTCTTGTGAAATACTTTTAGTTTGAATCATGAATCGTCATGAAATGTGCAGAAAGTTGAAGGTGACTGGTGGTGGCAAGTGAAGGACCTTTGGCATGCTTTCTTTCAATTACCACACCACTGAAAGACTTTGGCACATGTGTGATGCAATAATTTTTGGTCGAATTCATATAAAAGTTTACCAACGGCTTAACGCCAGTCAAATACATCATGACAATTAGGGATTACCCACCTGCCAGTCCAAAGGCAGAGCTAAACAAAGGACACTTTATTTGTTCCAAACCACAAAACACTCTTTTTCCTCACCTAGCAGTGAAGAAGTCAGACCTACCTGACATCCCGTCTGCTGCACTACATTCTTATATTTCTTTTTATATCAATGAAATTGAAAGGAAGTTAAGGAGAAGCGGTTTGCCAGTTTATTTTATTTTATGGGTTGACGTATGCTCAGAGACCAGTGTTGAATGAGGCAAACGAGTTCAGATAATTGTTGATACAAAAGTAAATCGATGATGTTTTGATGGGGTAAAGTAAAGTACAAAAGTTGCAGAGAAGGAAGAAGACAACAGTTGGACTTCGTAGAGTGACTCTAAACTTGTAAGCAAAGGGTGCATAAAGAAAGAAGTTTTAGAATGTAGTATGATCGTTAGATCCCTTCCAGGCACAATTGAAATGGTCCATTAACATAATCACAGGGTTTTAAGGCCTCAAAATACGCCGGATAAAAAAGTCTCCTTTCTTCCCTTCTTTTATCTGAAAACTGTTTCACTGAACGGGTTTTAGAGTAGCAACAACACAACAGTGCACCGGAAACGGTGATAAAACTATGTCCATGTTTTAAGGTTTAAAACAATATTTGCGTACATAACACCCAACTCTCATTATCTTTTTTTTTATGTTGTAATTCCAGGTGAGTAGGCCAATTACCATGAAAAAAGAAGGGATCCAGACAAGGAATAGAAAGCTGAGTTCTAAAGGAAAAAAGAAGAAGGGTTCCCTCTGCCTCCCCGATGTCAATAAGACAGCCTTTTCATCTTTCAATGCTGCAGCTACGTCCATGTCGCCATACATGTAAGTCATCACTTAAAAAGGAATTGCAAGTGTACTTTACTTATTTTACTTTTTCCTCCCACAGGTACCACAATGGGGGAAGTTACGCCCATCACCATCACGGAGGTTCGATGGGAGGAGGCTTCGTTCCCCCTGCCCCACCAATGTCCATGTCCTCCGTGGGCGTAGGAATGGGGATGGGAAGTTTAGGTCATTTATCAGGTCATCACGGGTCCCTAGGATTCCCCTCGCAGTACATGACAGTTAGTTAGCAATTCAAGTAAATGCACGGCGGCTTGCAGTCAGAGTACTTACTATTTATGCAACAAACCACGCAGTAAGTTCAGTAAAATATACCTTTTTGTGAAAGTTACATCTTCTAACATTTCTTTTAAATGACTTACAGATCCACTCAATACTGAATAAACAATAGTCACTTATTACCCCAGGAGTAATCGTTCCTCATAGCTTATGTCAAATGACAATGACATGAGTTATCATCCTTAAACCATAGTTTTTGAAGTTGGAACATCCTGTCTTCAACACTCGACACACCCCGTTGATCATCTACCTACAGATAAAAGATGAGAGAACCCTCTTAAAGATCTCGATATTTGATATTTGGAAAACGACGATATACTATTATTTGCGCATCGGACTTTCATAAGTGTGGGTGTGCCTGAAAGTCACTTCTGTCCTGAGGGGTACCTACAACTAGGATAGATAGAACTCCCTTATCATCAAATATATTTAGTAAACTTGTAGGACTAAATGATTTGTGCGTGTTACTCTAAGAAATATACATTTCCTTCTTTGTAATACTCATGATTTTGTTAATTTATACATTTGTATTATCAAATAATTGTATTACACGTACCACCCATTTCTTCTCTGCGTTAATAATATAAGGTCTTCGTCGTAATAAAAGAACCTTTCAGTCAATTGCAGTGCAACTTTGTTTAAATATAGTGGAGGGAGTACTAATTATAAAGAGGAAACTAGACGTAAAGAAAGTTGTATTTAAGCATTGTATATTTTGCGAATTATTACTCGAACTTATCGTAATGATAAACGCTAGATAGGCAACTTGTGTAAGCACATTACATTAGTGTATTTACGTCAACCAAGCTACCAAAAAACGCAGAGGGGGAAAGTATAGAGGATAGAGAAGAGTTTTGTAATTATACGTAGAACCTATTGCAAATTGTTCCTCAGTTTACCATATACCTTAGAATAATTGAGTATACTCATCATCGTACCGTAATAAATACAAATTAAGTAAATCATGAAGAAATAAATTCATTTTATCACGACACGAATAGACAAAAACCGAGACTTTGAATTGAAGTATATGGAGAAAGGTCGCATTTGACTTGATCCCCGGACGTGAATCATTGTAGCAAAACTTTTAAGCTTTTGCATTCATTCATTCGGGTGTTAACTTGTCCCACTAATCCTCCAGCACAGCTTTGAACCAAGTCAAGTTTTTTTAGGTGATGATGAGGAGAGACTTTAGAGAAAGACAATGAAGAATGAATGGGGTCGTCTGGTGGTGGTGGGTGAAAGAAAAGTAAAGTCGATTTTGGCTGGGCGTGGGACTGGAAATGAGCAGTGATTGTGTCATGTATCGCGTAATCATTGTTAGAGGCGGAGGTGACACGCTCCTCGATTCATTGTCAGCCTTTCATACATCTAATACTTTTACCAGAGTGAAAATGAAACTGTGTTGTTACTTAATCCCGCAATGCAATGGGATTCGAGAATAAAAAGGAAAAGATAGTGTGATTCCCCGACTTTCTCCTTTTCCTATATTTTTATATAGCTGAGACTTTAAATGCTATATAAACCCCAAATTAGATAGAAAGAAAGTCGAGGCTTTATAGTCAAAAGTGAATGAAAACCAACTTGACCCGACGCAGGTCGCGTGCTCATCAAACTCCAAAGTCATCAATTGACGGCTTTAAATTATGTAGACGCAAAAGGCAACCCTAAAGTGGATAACATACACAAGTATATACGAGTTGGCTTATGTACTGTGATGAAAAATAACGTCATAAATTAAATTGCCAACCAGGATTTGCATGCATTACATTAGGATTTGGTTGGATGGTACAATCCCAGCTTTCAGGAAGCAGGAGGAGACATCATTTTTCAGGAGTAGAGACTTTCTATAGATATACAAGCTTTCACTTCATAGGCTCACTTTGCCCCGGAAGAAGTCTGTGGACTGGACTCCAATTAAAAGAAGGTGTAAACACGCGAAATAAACTGATAATATAAAAATAGCTATGCTACAGAAAATCCCTAGGCCCTTTACCCTTAGTTGACCCAGGCACCCCTTCTTATCATTGACCAAGAGAAAGCGGATTGATCAAAGCTTTGCCACTTTCTTTCTAAAAGTCTAGACTCTTACTCTCTCTGGTGGAGAAAATAAGTAAGTGTGACGCGAAACAATCTCATCTCTGCCCCAACAACAAGAATTGAGACGAGAAGAAGAAGAGGGGAAGAGAAGAGCTCTCGGAGAGAAAGCAGCAAAAGTGCGCAGAAAAGGTTGAAAACGTAAACACAACCTGTCTTCTTTTGTCAATTTCTTTAAAAAAAAGTAGAAAAAATTAATTCTGCAAGCTTCAAAATTGTTGAGGTAGGGTCTATTTTTGGAGGTAAAACTCATCCCTTTTTTGATTATGAGGAATTGGTTGAATTTGTTTTGTCTTTCTTGCAGGTGAATCTCATCCTTTTTAATAACGACAATGTCGTCCAGGCACCGTGATTGGGACTTGTCTTGCAAAGTCTATGTTGGAAACCTCGGGAATAATGCGTCTAAGAACGAGTTGGAAGGCTCTTTCAGCAAATATGGACCCTTGAAGAACGTCTGGGTCGCAAGGAACCCGCCAGGCTTTGCTTTCATTGAGTATGAGGATCCAAGAGGTGCGTGTAGGGGTCATCGTCATAGGAACCAATTCGAACGTTATTTACTTAACCGGTGTTTGTTTATTTGTGTAGATGCTGAAGACGCGGTTCGGCATTTGGATGGCTCGTAAGTTTCATAGGCTGTTCTAAGGTCGTTACTTCAGAAGTGACATTTACTTTCTGATTTACAGACGAGTATGTGGAGTCAGGATTCGTGCGGAAATGTCGAATGGACGAAGCCGAGGAAGGGGAGCGCCGCCACCACCAAGAGGACGTGATGGGGGTGGGGGCGGAGGCGGTGGGAGAGGGAACTATGGAGGAGGGCGAAGGTATGTCAATGTCACAACAGTTTTGTACGTAATTTCGGAGTATATGACTGTATTCATTCATTCGTTCCTATGGCGATTTGGGTATGATTGATTCGGAAGGAAAGTCTTCAGTACTTTTGTGGTCAAAAATTTGGTTTGGTTTGAAATGAAATCGGCCAAAGCTTGTCAATCATGTAGTTTTTGTCTGGTCAATATAGGGAAGGCAGGATGGTAAAACACGAATGTGCACTGCGTATTCACCACAACTACTTCAAACTACTCCTTCCTTGTATTGTCATCGCTTAACACTTAAGATTGATATGTTGCCTGCACGTCGAAGTAAACACTGTGCGTGGCACCGTGACACGTGAAATGAAGTGTGGAGCTGTATGAGTCCTATTTTCTGCTGAGCTCATTCATCATGACAACTCTTTGAGGTCGTAGAAATATTGTGCTTGACATCGTCATGAGCCTGAGAAAACTCCTTCCTCCTCCCACCCAAGACAACACCCACGTTCATTCAACTTCATCGCACATTTGCAGAGCGCAACCATAGTCTGGTCTTCTGACACGACCATGACCATTATTTTACACAACACCCAAAGGCAGCCGCATCCATGTTTTTCACCTTCACATTGACAAGTTCCACAACTGACAACTTTAGTATGGTTTGCTCAGTTTTAATGACGTGACCACTATTTCTTTGAATTACAAGATTTTATGGACAACTTTTATTTTATATGCAGGCATTATGTTCTATTATTCAACTATCCAGTCATCAATCACAGCTCTTAGTATTTGTTCTTCCACCTCAATCTGGACACCTCGCTTCTTTACATTGTTCAACTCATCTCTCTGCTTCTTGAACCCCTCAACCTCAACTCCTCATTCCCTCAGAAACATCAACAGTAAACCAGGGTTGTTAAATCCTGTTACCCTTCATGGGTACCAGACATCTCAGGCAGGGCGAACTACTTTTTTTTGAAAACCAAGACAAATTGAATTTTCTACGTAAAGACTCCATCACCACCACCAATCACTTCCCATTCAGCTACCTCAACGAATTCAACTCATTGAGTAATGCAATATTATTACCTAATTCAACTCAAATTGCCTAGCCAACACATTTGTTTCCTATATATGCCAATTTCTTTCGAAAAAGTCACTTTTTTATGAGTTCCTATGAGAACTGGCTGTTTCTGCTGTTTCCAGACAATTTTCACGACGTTAATACCTATGAACATTATTTTCAGTCGCTCCAGATCGCCACCAAGGCGTCGATTCTCACGAAGTCGAAGTCGTTCAGACTCCCCTCGGGTACCACCACGAGGACGTCCTCATCGTTCCAGGTCAGACTCGCCACGCGATCGACGATGATGAGCCAACTTCTTCTGGAACTCATGCCGTCTACATGTATGTAATTAATTAACAACCAAAGCCCTGCATACTGATCTGATCTAATTTGCTTTCAGGGATGCTGGAAGATATTGATGATGAATGCAAACTGATAGTGTGTTGTTAGGTTAGAAGCGTAGGCTATAGTATTTTCACCAATTATTGATCTTTATGTAATGCATGCATTTTGTTGGGTTTTTTGTACACTTTTTCTTTGTTCTCTCATGTACGTTAATTAAT
Source organism: Isotomiella minor (assembly GCA_034696445.1). NCBI lineage: Eukaryota > Metazoa > Arthropoda > Collembola > Entomobryomorpha > Isotomidae > Isotomiella > Isotomiella minor. The sequence continues at coordinate 34 of JAQIWU010000796.1, read as the reverse complement.
TGCTAACAGTAGTAGGTGATTTACCATGACAAAA
>JAQIWU010000795.1:0-21653 GCA_034696445.1 Isotomiella minor | reverse complement strand
TACCTGGAAGCCCAAATACTAACTTCTTCCGATTATTGAATTCCACCGTTGCAAAAGTAGTTGGTTTCCTATATAGATCCATATCATTCTATTGACGATTAGAACATGACAATACAATAAGACTTGACTTTACCCAGGCTTCATTAGAAGTGCTCCGAAATGAATCTTGGCTCCTAGGTCTTCTTGTAGAACTCGTTTAAGATAATCCTTCTCGCCCATTGACACTCCACCTACAAAAATGTAATCGTATTCCCATATCTTTTTTTTACTTGTGTAAGGAGTTATACCAGTACAAACCAGTACATCGGATGAATTAAGCGCATCGCAAATTTTATCAAGCAACTCCTGAGGCCTAGAGTGAACAATACATAGCATGTGCAAGCGAAACAGGATTTGTATTTCGTAAGGTACGTGTCTTTAGCAATGCCCATATCCTTGAACTGGAATCCTTCAGAGGCTATCAAGGAAGTCAGCGTCGTTTTGTTGCTGTCTCTTATTTTCCCTTTCTCAAGATTAGCCGTGTTCGGGTCTTGAAGTTCATTCCCTGTGGACAGCATAGCGATTGTCGGTTTTCTATTGAAAAAAACTGTTATATTATGTTCCAATACACGATTAGCACGATATAGAGGTTTTACATAAAAACGCTGAACTGTGTTGCTCCAACTGTTGCTAAAATTCCTAGTTCAGTGGGGCCCAGTTTTGTTCCTTTGGTCAGAACCAACTCGCCTTTTCCAATATCGCTGCCAATATTTCTACAAAATGCAAGCATAATCAATCATTAAGAGCATTTTGAAAATGTGACTGAAGTATGACCTCACCTAATATCTTGGTTAAGCACGGGTGTTTTTAAAATTCGTATGGCCTTTTCCTCCTTTCCATCTGCTGTCCTTTCGACAAGCTCCGTGTCCTCAACTTGGATTACCGCATCACCCCCGACAGGAACAGGAGCTCCAGTGGAGACTCTAATGCAAAATCCTGAAACTACTTGGCACTTTTCCGGACTTTCCCCACACGTCGAATCCCCTCGGACATTCAGAATAGTTCCAGCCACCAATTCAGCGTTCACTTTCACCGCATATCCATCTTTAATCGAAGCAGGGAAAGGGGGCAATGGGTCTTTTGCATGCACATCCTCTGCCAACACGAATCCTAGTGCATTTCTACACCAAAAAAGAGAAACGTAAATTGTGTCATATTGGAAAAGAAAGGAACAATCATTGAGTACCTTAAGTTCCTATTTTCTGTACGGCACATATCCCGACACTGTTCTATAACAATTGCTTGCGCTTTGCTAACTTCAATTGTAGTAAACGGAGACTTCCTCGCACGGTCGGCCACATTCACGGCATCAACTTTCTAAATGTGAATTTCATATACTTTGAAATTCAGGATTTCAGACTAGGATACACTTACAGTAATTCTACGGTGGTGTTGGTGTTGACCAGCAAGTTCATGATGAACCTTTTCGACGCTCTTCTTTGAGTCACTCAACAAATCCAGTGCATGTTTGAGGACTCCTCCTACAATCTGAAAGTTTTCTTTGCATGCTTTCACGCTGCCAGGAAAGTTGATGATTAATGTGTGGTGTCGAATGCCGCAAACAGCTCTGTCATAAATCCAAAATTGGATTAGTATATCCAGTCATGTGGCACAGAACATAGAAGCCAAACCTGGACAACATTGCCATTGGTGTGGCTTGCATTGAGCCTTGAATCATTGCCACTGTCATCCCATAAGCTTCCTTGTGCAGTACGGACTTTGTAGCTTCTGGGGTCACATCCCTAGGTGCAAAACCCGTGCCACCAGTGGTAAGTATCAAGTCCAAGCAATGGCTGTCCGTCCATTCGATTAGCACATTCTAAACAAAAACACATGCATCTTGGAATATTAATAACTGGGTCTTTGGAGTACAAAATGGATTGCATACCGTAATCTCATGGAGTTCATCTGGAACACAATGTCTCTTTACGACTTTCCCTTCCGGCCACTCATTCTGTATGAGGGAAACCAAAGTGTCTCCACTTGCATCTTGAGCCTCACCTGACGCACAGCGATCGCTAACTGAAACAAGAACAGGGTCACTATTTTTACCACGGCATACTAAAATGTCGAATCAGAAACCTTACCTGTTAGAATTCCAATAGAAAAAGGGGTCATTTCTCAATAAACACTAATTTTCGCTAAAACTTTGAATTTGACAAATTAAAAGAATCACTACACGGCAAGTGGAATGGAAAACCGGGTGATAAACATTAACAACAACCTGTTTTTATGCATCCAGCAGCGAGCTAGCAAACAACCTTCTTCAACGCGGAGTCAACAATCTCATCTCAGATGAAGCACGATGCAAGTGAAAATGAAGGAATGAAATGACAAGAGTTTGCATAAAAATGCTAATTGGTTTATTACATGCTTGGTTTTAACGAAGCTTTATACAATCTTCTCCACGATCACATTTAATCAACTTACATCTGCATGCAAATGAGAATAAATAATAATAAACGTTTAAGGTAAGTACAGAAAAAGTAGGTTCACTTTTAAAACAATGGATTACAATAATCTCTTCTAAACAGTAGAAATAAACTGAGGAATACAAATATTCAGTTGGGTATCATTAATATCATTATCCATTCAATTCAATGCTGTTAGCTATTCTATATCCATTGACTGAGGGTCCCTCTCGCTACTTCCCCTGCGACGCTCAACACTTCCATCTCTATCCTCGCTCCCTCCCCTCTTCTTCTTCTTACTCTTTGAGGACTTTTTCCTCTCTCCACTATTCGAGTGTTCAAATATTATTTAAGCAACTGTAATAGATCAAATATTACACGGCACATACCTTCCTGAAAGATGTTTCTCCTTGGCAGGGGATCGGGAAGTAGACCTTCGTTTGTCTCGTTTGTGCTCTCTGTCCCGAGGTTTCTCACTTTCCTCTTTATCATCTTGTGACTTCACGCCATTCTCTTTCGATTTATCCTTAGTCTCACGATCCCGGTCTTTCGGCCTCTTCTCCTTTTCCTTGTCTCGATCTCTGTCCTTGTCCTTTTTTGCCTTCTTTTCTCGTCGCCTGTCTCGGTCGCGTGAAGAGGAACGTTTGGCCCGCCGAGATTTACTAGAGCTGCGTTTCCTCTCCTCGCTTCGACTTCTGCTCCGATGTCGCCACGGACTGTATATAACAAGACACAAAAAATTACAACATCATTCATAGTTGGATTAAAAAGACAACAAACCTTCGAAGAACACGCCCAGTGCTCCTACTCCTACTTCGTCTGCGTCGACGGGGGCTTCTACTTCTGCTTCTATACAAAATATACCAAACATGAGAGATCGTTTCAAACGTAAATTCAATTTTGCTAATATTCTCCAATACTTACCTGCTTCGTCGTCGCTTGGATCTTGATCTAGAACGACGACGGGGACTTCTTGATCTTGTCCTAGACCTTCTTCTGCTACCGACGTGCCGACCACGAGAAAGACTGCGGCTTCGTCTTTTTTCCTTAGGATTTGCTAAACGAACAGATATAAAATGTTACTGTAAGTTTTTGATAGGTATATGTAATAACCGAACCAAACAACTAGATCAACTTACTTTCTAATCCTTGGGTAAGAAGGTTTTGGGCTTGACGTGTCATAGCTTCTTCGATTTCCTTTTGTGCAGCTTCGTTGGTTTTCGCCTGTGGTTTTACAATAGATTGTGTTGAGTGGTAGACCCTGCAATACAAAAACAATCGCTTTACAGATCCATTTATAAACTATGAAAAGCCTAGTAGAAAGAAGTCGTTGTGCGAAGACCGTTTCTTCTCCGAGGGTCCATTGGGAATTGGCGACGTCAACAATCACATTAAACTTACAAAAACACAGTACACCGAAGGTAATTGAACGAGAAGAGCTACGATTATATTTTGGATTGAAGTACTCACTTCTACGCGACTGGCATGTCAAGAAAGTGTGACCTAGAGTAGAGAGGGCGTGGCGCAACCCAGCAGCTTAAACTCAGTCAGACTGTGCCTTAACACACACAGAACAAACAAAAGAAACGTACATCATCACTTTTGGTGCTCTATAAAAGTAACTAATACTGGCTATTATGAATGGAAATGTGAACACAAAATTGTATTCAGGTTAATGTAGAAGAACACCTACGTTGGAAGCCGTTTTTAGCTAACCAAAGTCATTCATCATTTTCATTACCAAAAGTCTTAGCCAATTCTAGACAGTCGACAGATTAGCCGCTCCTCCAGTTTCCGAGGGATGTTTTGGTACACTTGGTCCACAACAACACTGATACACACAAAAAAACCAAAAGAGAAAACTGCTTGAGAATTTCCCACAAAATGTGTGGACATAAGATAAATTATTTATACAATATTCATTTTTCTAACTCTTCGTACACGAGGGTGATGCAATGTGTTTCATTTGTGTCCCTTTTGTCCTAACCAACGAAAAGTAACAATGATCATTATTTGTTGCTGCTGCGATGAGCGTTATTTTAGAAGGGAATGTAGTTGATATTGTTGAGGCAGGGCAACACCATCATCTTATTACTTACCCATTTTTTTGAAGTACTAAAGCATGAAGGAAATCGTCGATTGAATAGTATGGTACTTACTTTATATGTTTTGACCCCAACTTTGTTCCATTGCGTTGAAGAGCAAACAAAATTGAAGGTTGTTCCGTAAACTCAATCAGGGCATACTGTAGTGGGTCATTATCCCTTGAACACATGCGAAGATACTTTACCTCTCCACAACTGCAAAAAAATTCCAACACTTCTTCTGAGGTAATCTAAAAATCAAAGAAAAACATTTGTATCTACTTTATCAAAGTAATCTACTATGTTCTTACCGCAGAGTCTATGTTTGCAATCATTATCGTTCGCCTGATTTCCTCAATTCTGCGTGAGTCAAAAGTAGGAGGAAGATTTGGATAAGGTGGTAGCTGCAATTCTTGAAGCTTTGAGTCACGGGTAACTACTACTTGCATTGGTGGAATCCCTTCCAGCTAAAAAAAAATCAGGCACAATGCATTTCAAGTCTCCTCCATCACCGATAAATATTAGCCATGCTTTACCTGACTGGTCACATGTTGTGGCAACTTGGGGTCAGCAATTCCTGGTAGAATTGATCCACTACTTAGCAGATCAACACCTTTCAATTCATCCGGAATGTCACCTACAAAACGCACACATGATTATAGCCAGAGATTTCAAATGCGGCTATTTAATTCACCACTCACCATCCGGATAAGGTATAACAATCAGAGCTCTGTCCACAAACACAGTATTTGTTAAATGCTGTGCTACCCCAACTGATGAGGTGTCCCGAAATTTCACAAAGCAAATTTTCGACGTGTGCATCATACTCAGATCTCTGCAACAAGACAAAAAGACACAAACATTATTAGACAGCCAACCTATGTCATGTTAAGTGTTCTCACATTGACGGGTAGAGCCTCAAGTCGTCTATTTTCCCAATGTAGCCAAAGAGGGTTTGCATTTGATCCCTCGTCGCCTGTGGAGCGATATTTGCAACCTGAATGACATGCGTGTCCACATCCGTCCTTCGTTTGTCCCTGTCTACTTTGGGAAGTGCCCCCACTCCGTTCTCACCCGTCGTCGTCGTCGTCGGAGTCGTCATCGCCGGAGGCCAGAGTCGCTCCTTCCCTTCCGTGTCGTTGCTTTCCTCGTTGTGGGAGGAGGACGCTGGGGAGTCTGAGTCCCCCGTCGTCATCCTTCCTTAATTTAAGGGCACAGCCAAAAGCAAACGAACTGGTGTCTCACTGATGGTGAGAGAGATCCTAGTGAATAAACCTTAGATCACATCAAGGACACTGCAATGGCAAATTGTTAGCACACTTGAATATCCGAAATTATTTTAACCACCGCTGAAGACGGTAACAAACTGCGACGTTTGTTCTAGCGATTAATTAATTAATTATGAAGAACCCGCGTGAGTGAGGGGGTCACTTGTGAGAATTTTACTGAAGAAAATCCAAATACGACAGATTTTCTTGTGGGTGTGGCTGCCTTGTTTAGAAACTTTCTTAGATTTGTTTTTTTTGTGTGTGGGAAAGTGAGGAAAGAAAGTGTGAAGAAGAAGAAAAGAAAAGTTGAACTTTTGGTTTTCTTCTTGGGGCGAAAGTGGGGAAGGTGGAGAGAGAAGACCACGCGCCGCCAAAACCGCCAAATACGCTTTCCCCTCAATCAATCACAGAAAAAGAGACAAAGCCGACACAGAAAGAAGCCAAAATCGGAGAAGCAGCAAAAGAAAAAGGAAAGGTCGACGACACACTTGCCTTTGTTTTGGATTCCTCCTGCTATTCCGTTCACTTGCAGAGGATTTGGTTTAATTCTCTCTCTTGCACTTGTAAAGAAGGAGCTGGTGGTCACTACTCGAGTGCAGTTAATTTAATTGTCAGCTAGTTAACTTCAAGAGAGTCACATTATTGACATGTCATCGGAAGACAAGGTTGTCTCCATCATGGAGGAAAGGGAGCCATCGTCATCGCAGTCGGATAAGTCGCCCCCTAGGCAAGAGGATCCGGAGTCGGATGGTGACGGCGAGGGTCAGGATGAGTCAAAGCGATCTTGGATGAACTCCACGTAAGATAAATTAAAGACTTTGAATTGGTTAGTTCAAGTGCTCATGTCCGTGGGGTCTATTTGATTTATAGGAGGAAGGGGAAAGGGAGCATTGGACTCAAAACGGCCAGTGGCAAAAAAGTGTCCATCTCCAAGTCCGCTCTTCTCAAAGCCAAACTCCTGTTCAGCGCAATTGATGGTGAGGAGGCCAACGACGACGTCACTCTTTCAACGGGTTGGTCCAGAGGTAAAGCCAAAGAGGCGCTGCTCGAGGAAGAGGAGGAGGAGGCAAACAAGGAAAACAACGTCGTTCTTGTGTCCACTACTCAGATAACAAAGAAAAGCACGAAGGGTCCTTTAGCGCCCATTCGACTTCTTAACAGCAATGGTGGAGGTGGTGGAGGTGGAAAGAAGCGCTTTGTACCACCCTTCCTGGTCCAGGCTACGAACAGCGTCATTGAAATTGTAGCATCAGCAAAGGACAAGGCAACCCCTCTCTGCTCAACCCCATCGTTTGTCAAGAATAAAGCAGAAGGCATGCAAGATGAAAGCCAGAAGACTTTGTTCAAGCGTCCTCCACAAGTGTTCATTCCCCCAAAGCTCCCCGCTACCGCAGACACCCTGCTTGATGAAGAAATCACCGCATGCACCAACGCATTTTTGGGAGATAACGACGAAGATGAGTGGTTCTAAAAGAGTCTATAGAATGCATCCGTCGAGTGCAGATTCAACGTGCAGTTCAAAAATTCTTGTCTAAACAGTTTAAATATCCTACAACTCGTGTTAATGCTATAACATAAAGTTAAATACTCTTGTGTTGTAATCAATCAATTTCATTTTCAATTCGCAGTTCAGTTTTCCGTTTTTTGTTAAATAAAAAGTCGTATGTTTCTCATGTCATGAGTTTGGTTTCTTGCCTTTAACTTTTCCACATCAGACAAAGAGAACCTGTTAAAACTCGCGGATCACTCAAAATCTTTGCTGCTACTGCTGATGCATAAGAATTTCCTCGACGTGTCATCAAAAAGTCTGTCAGCCGTCAGTTTCTTAAATTGTCAAAAATCTATTCCCGATTTTAGTATTTCAACTCGAAGGTTTTGATATTCGTCAGGTCCCTTCTTCTTAACTTAATTAGGACTGTCCTATTCTCCATTGCCCCTCTCATTTTTGTCTAAATCTGTTGCCGAATTGGTAAACTAGAATCATGGTAAGTACTTATCCAACATGCATTATATGGTGGTGAGGTTCACATGGTCCTTTTGTTTGCAGGTGCTCCTTGCCTCAGCGATTCTGCTGAAAAGCGGAAAAAGTAAGTAAAATGGCAAAAAGCATTGGCAAATTTGAGATGACTGTTGGTTTCATTTATGTAGCTCTCCTTTCACGTCAGTTTGTGGAAATGTCCAAGTCAAGGATCGAGGGATTGTTGGCAGCATTTCCTAAATTAATACCGTCTGGAAAGCAACACACTTTTGTGGAAACGGATTCTGTCCGATATGTGTACCAGCCGTTGGAAAAGCTGTACATCGTGCTCATAACCACCAAGGCTTCAAATATTCTGGAGGATTTGGAGACACTTCGACTGTTTGCCAAAGTGGTAGGTGCCTGTAACATTTATGCTACACATAGACAATATGGAGCTGTTTAATTAACACATCGATGACTTGACAGGTGCCGGAGTATTGTAGAAACCTGGAAGAATCTGATGTCATGGACAATGCGTTTAGCCTGTTGTTTGCTTTTGATGAAATCGTTGCATTGGGATATCGTGAGAATGTAAATCTGGCTCAAATTCGAACCTTCGTTGAAATGGACTCCCATGAGGAAAAAGTGTATCAAGCTGTTCGAAAGGTAGGCGCTGGTCACGATTTTTATTTATTGCGACAGTCATTTGTTAACAAATTTTATTTTTACTTGTAACTTTCTTTGTCCTTGTAGAGCCAAGAGAAAGAAGCATTGCAGAAAATGCGAGAGAAAGCGAAAGAACTGCAAAGACAAAGATTGGAGTCTCAGAAACGCGGTCTTGGTGGCAAATCTTCAGGAATGGGATCCTCAGGGTATTCTATGTCATCAAATAGTAGCATGTCCGGTGGTCCCACTGCAGTTACAGAAAGCAGTACTTCAGGGCCGGCTGAACCAACTCGAAGTTCCTATGTGTAAGTGCTAAATATGTCCAGTTCTCTCTGAAGAGTATAAAGAAGGATTTAAACTTTTTAGGAAACCAATGGGCACAGGAAGAGCAATGAAGTTGGGAAGCAAAACCAAGGATGTGGAAAGTTTTGTGGACCAATTGAAATCTGAAGGAGAACGAGTAGCTTCGGCAAATGCTTCGCTTTCTGGTGGCAACAAACCGAGTGGAATCACTGCCGGAAGTCAACATTCCCCGGATACTGAAAAGTATGGCAGCCATTTGCAAATCAAATTGGATAATGTTGTATTTGCATTACGTCACCTTTTATCTTTGTATTCCTTATTTGTTTAGTGTGCATCTTAAAATCGATGAAACAATTTCATTGACGGCCGGAAGGGATGGAGGTTTGCAAAATATGGAAGTACATGGAACCTGCATTCTTCGAGTTCAAGATGATTCATCATCTATGGTTCGAGTCCAATTTGACAATGCGGATACCAGAGGAATTCAATTTCAGGTTTGTTTGCCACACGGTGTTCACATTAGTAAAAGTGAATAGCGTAATTTTAAGAAACTTCTTGTACATTTCAGACCCATCCAAACGTTGATAAAGACCTCTTTAGAACTAAATATCAAATCGGTCTAAAAAATTCCCAAAAACCGTTCCCAGTCAATACAGATGTTCCAATATTGAAATGGCGTTATCAAACTGCTGACGAAAATCAAATTCCTTTGACAAGTACGTGGATTACTATTAGTTCAAGGAGGTTGTGTTAATTTTGTATGTTAACCTGTTGTAGTTAACTGCTGGCCTTCTGAAAATGGATCGGGAGGTTGTGATGTGAACATTGAGTACGAATTGCAAAACGAAGAGCTGGAGCTTGTAGATGTTAGTATCAGCATTCCCATTCCGTGAGTTTGTAAAGTCCAACTACAACCTTGCAAGGCATCTGTATAATAGTTCTTAATTTATGAATTTTGCACAGACCTGGAGGCGGACCAGTCGTTAGTGAGTGTGAAGGGGACTACATTTACGAAACGAGGAAAAACATTCTCCACTGGCAATTGCCTCTTATTGACACATCCAATAAAACGGGGTCAATGGAGTTTACTGTACAAAGTGCCGTGGCGTCGCAATTCTTCCCTGTCGAAGTTTCTTTCCACTGTACTCAGGCCTTTGCTAGGCTCTCGGTAAAACTAAAATTACTCATTAATACTTTGACTAATTTGCTTTGTGTATTAAGGCCGTGGACGTAAAATCTGTCGAAACTGGCGCCGTCGTAAAACATTCAGTGGAGACGTTACTGTCCACCAAAACTTATGAAATTGTGTAACAGGGCAGTGCTAATTAATTTTATGATATAAATAGTATCTTCTCGGGAACACCGCCTCAGATTACAGTTGATGGCTATGTACTGTTAATTCAATTTCGGTGATGAGCTACAATCCACTACTCTATATCCTTTTACAAAACACTATAATATTTCACCAAAAACTTTAAATATTTATTTACTGAATAAATCTCTCCCAATCTCCAACGTACTCTTGTTGGTCTGAATTAATAATACAATTCCTCCAGATACTTTTTCCTCCATTTCGATCTTTCATAATAATATGCACTATAATGGCTCTACATTTTACCAAGTCTCTACAGTGTATCATATTTGTATCAACATAGTGAACAATAACTGTCAGCTCATGCTTTAATTAGTGACTAAAAACAGTATCATTACCTAAGTTAAGTAGACGCTATGTTGTATGTTGAAAATTGATTGCCCAGAAAAAAGTAGTCTTAAAACCGAAGACACAAGTAATACAAAATTCGTGTAACGAAATGTTGGTTCCTCGTCTAAATTCTGTCGTCTAAAGTTATCACAAGCCTGTGAATCTAAAGATTGTTCGTTTCCTCCTCCCTTCCAAACCCTTACATCGTTAATCTTGAACAAGTAATAATCATTATCACAGAAGACAGAGATGCATATCTTTTTTTCAGAGAAGCACGTATAAGGCATACTTGACTGGTTCGAATAATTTGTAATTTAGATAGAATGACAAAACTTTTAAAAATTGTCCGATTTTAATCTCTAGGGTCATATTATGTGTCCTGTTGTCCATCCTCAACTCATGGGAATGAGGACGTTGGTTGGGTTTGAGAGTTTGGAGACTGGGAGTCCATGGCGTCGTCGTACAAGTGGGCCAGAACAAAGTAAGCAGTGTCTGGAGAGGTCCAGTACGAAGTGTGGGATGTTAACGCTGCCAAGTAGGTACTGGAAAAGTTGCTTTCCCGTAGTACATAATCCATACGGTATGGTATATCTGTAAAACAAAGCAAGGAACAATAAATATCGATTGAGCCATTATTGTTTCGCAGGAACACTGACTGGGGCACTGAGAGAAAGTAGTGCTTTGTCAGGGTCAGGAATTTATTATAAAAAACAGCTCTCCAGAAATTGACAACTACTTTGGTAAAAAGTTCATGGAATTCTCAAAGTACCCCAAAAATGTAATGTAAAGTAAAGAAGTTTGTTTCATTGACATGAAACGCGAGCATACCATTTAAAATCTCTTTGTTCACGTCGTCCGGAGAAGAGTTTCCTTCTTCACGACTCGGTGTGGAATTTCCTTCTGGAGACACGATGCCATTTTCTCCTTCCGGCATCCCTGGCTCCGACCTATTCAGATACTTAATCAGACTTGTCCACCCCCACGAGTCTGTCCAATCAAACGTTACATGAATTAGCTCTAGAGGGATTCGTGTGAAATGTGTTGAGTCAATTACCTTTTGTGGGACTTGGTGGTGATTTCATTGCTCCCTTTTGAGGCGTTGATTTTGCGGATTCTTGAGGAACAAATCCATTTGGAAAACTCGATGACTGTTGTGTCTGTGTCATTCCTGTGACCCCTGCCTCTTGTGGTTTGTTGGTGTTGGAACTGGGCTCCTTGTCTATCCTCTCTCTTGGCATGTCATCGTATCTCACATAGTCCGTTCCGATTGTCCCGTATGTATGAATACACAATGGGGCAATGTGAATATATTCTTTGTTCAGGAGTGGTTCCAATCTGTGGATCGAACAACGTTTTCATTGATTAGCAAAAGCGGAAAGCTTGTCGTCCTTTTGGTCTATTTAATTACCTGTACGCGACAGGGTCCGTGGAGTAAAAAACGTTATAAATTCGTTTGCATAAAACATTGGGAAGGATGTATGGTCGACACAATGGATTATGAGGCTCCTTCCTACGTTTAAAAGTCAAGATTATACTGTACAGTTCATTGAGCATCCACCACCAATTTATAACCAACCATCGAAGAGCCAGAAACACTGAAAGTGGACTTCCAACACAAAAGAAATGTTCCACCTAGAACAAGTTACATTATTATGACGGTGACAGGAATGAAAATGAAATGCACTCACATGAAAATACAATCCTGCGGCCGTCTCCGTGGGCCCTTCAATAAAATTATCTGATAGGGCGGGTAATGCTAGTTCTGCTGGTGAGCCAAACTGTGCGAAGGGAGGCTATGGAATTTAGGACAAACATAACGATCCCAAATTAAGGCACTTAACGTGAATATGTCAACGGTTATGTGACCCACCAGCTCTGGAGTGTGAGGCCTGTACCCGGTAACAATGTCATAAGTGATGACAGCTCCCAAGGAATGCGCCAGCACAGATACTTTTCCGCCCCTGGACTTAAAGTCAGGGTTCCGTCTGACAAAGTTGTAATAAGTTCTGTTCAGTTCTTTCTTCAATGCATTTTGAATCTAAAAGTCAAGTTCTGTCAGTAAGCTTGAAACTAAATTACGGGTCTTGAGAAAGCCACTTACTTCCGTCCTGTACAAAGGGCTGGTGTAATACATGATGTCCATTGCTGTGGAGTTAAGCAGTTGTCGAAGGCTAAGCAATTTGTGTGGAGTAATGGCATCTACGATTTCTGCAGAAATAAACAAAGGCAATTATTGTGTCATTGTCTCACAGTACCCCAGTCGCTGTAAGTTGCATACCTCCGTCCAGATTGCAATTGGATCTCCACTCCACAGGAAAGAACTCTGCTCGAGGCTTGGTGTCGTTCAACTGGGGAAAAAACTTTTCCTTCAAAGAACTCACGCATTCTCTAAACCTATGCAAACAAGGAAATTACAATTTATGAAAGAAAGGTTAATCAATGCTAACAGTCTCAAAGCATCTTACGATGTACAGTTGCGGACGATTCTTCCGGTATCCATCTTCTGTCCAATGCCATGAATGACAAACACAAGATGATTAATATCAGACGGTTTGTCTTCCATTAATGCTGGTCGATAGTATCCTCGGCAGAGTCTGACGCCCCCTGATTTCAAATTAAGAATTTTTTTTAGTCATTACCCGTAGTCTCAGTTCAGTAAGTTTAGTACATGTAGCAGGGAATCCCAAACGTATTCCTACAGATCGCATGAACTTGTAAGATGCAGCTTTACTGTACAAGTGGACATCAATGGGACTTGTCCAATCAACGGTATATTCGTCAAATTGGACCCGATGTATCACTGTTGAGAAATGGGTATGACACTGAAGACCAATGACAAAAGATATCTGACATAATTCAATTCACCTGGCCGATGCCTTCTAGTCGGACTGTCAATTTGTGTTCCGCTTGGAGCGTAGGCTAACAGGGAGAAACCTGAAAAATGTCCCAAATGTTCTACTTCCAGTCTCTCGGCATGGGCCAGTGGCATAAGAGGCTGCCAGGTTCCATCGTAAAACCAAAGTCCCCTTGTGATTTGACACTTGTCATCTTGAGAAGAATCACAGCATAAATATCTGCCTATTCTATAAGAATAATGATTTTACCTGGCCAATATGTTGCAGTGCATACTGCATGCTCCAAATCCGCCTCATACAGTCCTCCGCGTACAACTATCACCCAAGGCCCCCTATTCACATCGTCCTCCTTGGCTGGCTCAGGTACTGGATTAAGGTCGTGTGCGAGTAACCTAAGCGGGTCAGAATTAGAAAAGTTATTGAAGGTGGTCTGCTGAGGCATTGGCTGTGACTGCCAAGGTTGGGGCTGTGTCGAAGAATAGTGGTACGATGAAGAGCATGGCTCTCCGTGCATATAGCCGTGATGTGACTGCTCATATTGAAAGTCTTGGTTTTGGTGGCTATTGTCAAGTGACGTGAAACAATTGCTAGTCTGAGTGTAGGTAGCCTGGTGCGGGTGAGAGTAATAGTGCTGATTCTGCTGAAGGTCACTGTGCTGAGGCCCATTGTACATTGTGCATTGTGGTGGATAATTATAGCCGGGCTGCCGGAAGGCTTGACCATTATTTCCATTTCTGTTGTAGTACCCGTCACCGATGTTAATCGTGGTGAAATAGTGAGGACAATCTCCTACGTCGGGTGGACCGTCGATCCCTTTTTCCAGCATCATATCCCGAAAACTGAGTTCCATTCTCATGGAGTCGTTTCCTTTGAAAGGTGTCCATTTACCGTCTTGCTCGTATTTGTACATCCATCGAATGTATTCCGGCTTCAACTCCGTCACCCGATTTTCAGGACCGTACAGTGCTTGACTCTCACTCGAGGCTGACGCCTTCACCGCTAGGGTCTCAAAGGGAGACTCTCCAAATTCATTGTCAAAGTCACTGTTAGACGAGCTTCCAGAGACGACGTTGGTGTAACTACTGCTGGAAGGTCCTGTCTTGAAATTGGGGATTGTAAACTCGGTAGAAGTACGACAAAATGAGTCAAAGCGTCTCCGAAAGAATGGTGAGTCGGATGCGGAGGAAGGGGGAGCTGCGGGGGCTTGATGAGAATTATTTTTGGACGCCGTTCCATCCTCTCCGTACGCAGACCTCGTCTGAGGAAATGGACCTGGTTCTATTGAGGTGTCAGCAGGGATTCTAGACGCATTTCGAATATGAGAAAACACAGACGTCGTTGATGAGGTCCCACTTATCAACGTTGATGGGGCATTTGAAGAATAGTTGTGTAATTCTGAAAGCAAACAAAGCAGTGTTTGGTTTGAGATTTTCATACTGTGATTCAACGGATTTAGTTACCTTGCTGTGCGTACTGATGTAGAGAAATGTTTTGAGATGTTCCTTCCAATTGAACCCTTAGAATCTCTTCTTCCTCTCTGGTCGAGTATTGTTCTGAAGACATCGTGTCATTACAAAGAGTATGGCTCAGCATGGTAGAGGAAAGTCTGAAGGGCTGGGAGTGGAAAGTTGTCGGAGGAAAGACATAGGTCTGCGGATAAGGTACAGGCTGAGGGTTTCACTATACTAGCAGGATAAGTCCAGCCTATAAGGGTAAAAGGTGGTTTAGGGGAAGGAATGAATGGTGAGGAATGACTACTTGACGCTCACATTACTTTTCTTGGTGTTTTTAGGACTAAGCAATTGGAGTTAGGATAAAAGCCCGATGGCGGTTTTCCGTGACGTCCCCACCCAAGTCCCTGTAGGCCTCTTCCTCATTATTCCCAACGGGATTCCTTCCTGGAACTGCACTGCTGACTGACCTCTATGTCGCGTCCTTTTGACTGATTCTCTTATCTGCGAATGAGAGTATGCTAACCCATTAAACAGCTTAGCAACTCGGTTTGAAAAACTTGGATGTGAACCTCTTTAGTAGAAAACGAAAGGCAGCTTATTATTGTTGGGCCAACTTGGCTTCAGACTATGAAGCTGACAAATGCCTAATCTCATCTTGATTCAAATAAATGAAGTCTCTTCTCTGTCTCTGGAGGATAGGCTAGTCTTTCCTTGACTCGCGACCTCCAGATGCTGACAAAGTGCAAAAGCTATGAAAGTGTACGTTTAACGCAACACATAACGTACAGAGAGAAAGAGAGGAGAGAAAGAGCATGACTTTCACCGAGACGACACGACTGCATATATGAAAGTATGATGTGAGCATCATCATCGTAGCCAATTTTGCACGCGAAAAATAAAGTGGGCAAAAAGGGAAAGCAGAGTTTTGCGTGTGTGTGGAATGGAAGGACGATAGGAGACCAGTCAACGCCAACAAGCCAAAAGCTATGGAGCCGCAGTCTCTCCTTAGGAAAGTGCTTTCACAACACGTTTGCGACACGCTGTAACAATTCTCTGATATTTGCGTGCATTGAGAAAAGCAATTTGGGCAGTGCAGCAATGACAAGGACTTTTATTTAAATGTGTATCACTGCCAGCAATGCGCATAATGATCAATCACACCAGACGGCAATAATGCATGCATGTACAAACCTCACAAATGGTAACAACATGTCAGTCAGGTAGTTAGTCGCCTAACTAGAAATGCTTGTTACCTATGTTATACTTTCACTTTCTCCCTTTACACTTCTACATGAACGTAATGGCAAGGAGGACTGTAATTAAAGGGATATTGAGAACGTCAAATTAAAAGTTGGAGCAATAAGTAGACAGCTATCATCATTTGAGTTGTAAAGGTGCATTTTATTTATTTCCCTCTTAAAAATCCATGCATGGAATGATAGAGACACACATTTTACTTTGTCATACGAGTATGAAAAAAATGTAAAGTTAAAAGTACCCATTGACATTGACTGGGTGACACTAACTAACGTAGTTGTTGTTAATTTTAATTTGTATGTTAATATCAATTTGCCTTCAATACGAAGAGGAGCATATATCACTTTCTCTCAACACAATGATTGGACACAACCTGTATGAATAACTGTGTTGCTCATTATGGCACATCTTCATTGGGTATATATAGGATAAACGGAATGTTCACATGGACAGTGTAATCATATTGCATTCTGGTTTTAAAAAACTAATTATCTAAATCTAAGTAAGTAGCTACAGCAATCATGCGATGAGAAGACGATTTGATTGTAAAATAACATGACGGAATTTCATATATAAGTGAAAGCTAAGCCTTTAGCAGCTAAGATCACCGTAACTTCGATTCCATACATCTAATAGTTTGAGGGCATTTGGAGAAACGCTAGGCCGCACTTTCTTCAGCGATTCTCTAAAATCTTGCGTAGTTATTTTTCTAATACTGGTGACATCCATCTGCTTCAGTTCTTCCGTATTCACCCCTAAATAAATAAATCCTCATATCATCATTTTATCCTTCCATGACTTCATAAAACAAGTTAACACACCTCGAATAGGACCAAGTGCTGCATCTTTTGCAACTGCCGTTAAATCGCTACCAGAGTAACCATCAGTAGCTGTCGCCAGATCACTTAATTCCTTTTCCGTTAACGGATCCCCGTGTGCCGATAGCAGACGCTTAAGCAATTTTGCACGCGTCTTGTGGTCCGGTAATCCCACATATATTCTTTTCGGAAATCGCCTGTAAGGAAAAAAATAATTGAAATAGATTTGATGTGACGCAAATAGTGGAGAGACGACTCCCTTACCTTAGTGCGGCGTCATCTAGCTCCTGGGGGCGGTTGGTAGCTCCCATCACAAGAACTCTCTCATTAGCATCTGAATGAATGCCATCAAACTCTACTAGAAACTCGGTTTTTAACCTCCGACTAGCCTCATGTTCCGATTCTTTCCTTTCGCACAGTAACGAGTCGACTTCATCAATAAAAATAATTGACGGCTGAATTTCAAACAAGACAATAAGATAAGACCAGGGTAGACATAGTAAAAAACTCAACCGACAGAAAAGTTGTTAAAAATTGTTAAAAAACTGGAATTGTTATTAAAAAACAGAAAAGTGGTACCTGCAGTTCTCGGGCGACACCAAACAATGCTCTAACTAATTTCTCGCCCTCTCCAACGTACTTTGATGTGAGACTAGAGGCACTGATGTTGAAGAATGTTGCTTTTGACTCATGAGCCACTGCTTTGGCAAGCATTGTTTTCCCGTTCCCAGGAGGCCCAAACAATAATAATCCTCTCGACGGTGCTCGTAAGCCAGTAAATAGTTCAGGACGAAGTGAAGGCAGTATAACAATTTCTTCCAGAGCCTGTTTCGACGTCTAAGCAACGAGAATGAATTTGTTTGTAGTACTATGCAATTTAAATTGTTAGTTTTACAAATGCTAACCTCTTGTCCAGAAATATCATCCCACGTTACAGCAGCTCCACCTTCAACTATTTCATCCAAAATGAGATGCGCCAATTTGGTATCACAAGAGCGAATTGAGTTTGCAATTTTTCTGTTGTCCATTCCTGGTTTCCCAGGCACCGATGCGGTACCTGGCTTTCTAGCACTCGACGATATGTCTAGTCCTCCAACTTTCTTGGTGGCCGCGGCTGGCTGTGTCGAATACTTTCCTCGACTCAGAGGCACCGGTGTCTGGTTATATTTAGAAGGCAAACTTCGTGGTAGTGTACTGCTTTTGCCTACCCCTTGGCCATTTGTTCCCCACGCCTGTTTAGCTGACGGATGCTCCTGTCTCCGATTGTTAACTGTGGATGTCAAAATTCAATTTAGATAAACAATAATGTTTGACTTATACAAATTTTGAAACGGGGATTCGCAACAAGCAAACGATATTAAATCCTGTCTGTGTGCGTAAAATAATGTAGTAAATGTGTTATCAACTTTGAATCCTACCATTTGGCACAGGCGGCTTGTTCGCTGATGATGGTTTACTTGATGGTACTGGAGCTTTAGCAGTTGTTACAACAGACTTGCTACTCTCTTGTCTATCTGTCATCCCTATCAATCCCTTCAACTTGGCAGTAGCACTGCTAACAAAGCTCGATTCATTATTAGTAGTTCTAAAGGAGATGGGCTCTCGTTCGGGGATAGTCTTGCCGCCTTTAGGTACTACTAAATCGGGTTTGTAATTTTTGGATGGATTTGACGGTAACGGCGTACCAAAATTAAAATTCAACAGTGGCTTCTCCGGAGTAGCTGATTCATAAGCAAAAAAAAACAACGAAGCAAAATAATAATAAAATAATAACAAGGGAATCGTAACAGTTCACATGACTGACAACAGTACATACTTAAGAAGTCCAATCGGTCTTTTGCCATGGCAAGGTTGGTAATCATCTTCTCCTGAATCCCTTGTGCCTTCCTCCATTGAGCACCCGTTCCATTGACATCTATTTGAATGCCTTGCTCCAATTCCGCTATACCCTTTTCATACAGTTCAATTGCTCGATCTTTTGCCGTACCTACATGCCAAAAATAAGCATGTCATTGTCATTGCAATAATAAGTGATTGGTATTGGTGTTTGTACATATTTTTAAAAAATATACCTGATAGCAACTGTTCCTCGTCAATTCGAAGAGCTTGAGATATAAACTCGAAGGCTTTCCGATGATGATCCTTCTGACGAAGCAAGCGAGGGGTCTGTCAAGCAAGGGCCTTTTAGTGCATAAGCAGCAGGATCCCCTCCATTATATCCACCACTTTTCCCACTCATCCTCCCCTCCTCAAGCGAAGCAGGCTCTGGAAAGTAAAACAAAATAATCACGAACTGAGAACCTATTCAAACTTCGTACACAGCCAGGTTAATACTAACACAAAAAGTCCGGTCAAAAAGTAAAAACATTGCTTGAACAGGTAACTCAAGGAATATCGCACCAGAAAGGGATGATATTAATTCTACGGAGGCGACAGGAGCAGCAGTCGTACTCGAATAAATTGTTTGCTTGGCTTTGACAGTCTCTTGAATTATGTTAATACATACTACAAAAACTCTGTGAAGGTTCTGGAGGCTGACCTTGTGCTCGCTTGACACTACGATTCCTCCATAAGGAGGAGACAGGGTTCCAAATAAGTTGGAGGATGAATCTTAGCAGGAGGAAGACTCGATGTAGCGCTACTCCGGCCAGATCAAAGAAAAACACCAACGGTCTGGAAGCCAAGTACAAGTTTCGATGGTGGATCGAGGAATAATGGACATTCACCAAGCCAACAATATTTGGTCTTCCACCAGCAGCAGGTCCCCGTCCGTCTTGCACAAGGTGGTGGGTGACAACCGTAGGATCCGACGCTCTGGCTGACGAGGAACACACTGCTTGTACGTGGGCCCTGTGTAGTCGAGGGGATGAGGATGAATGAGGGATCTGGCGACGAGCACTTGAGGGGGAAGGCGACGGGGAGGAACAGACCGAGTGCGAGTGGAGTGACGATGCCGATGACGGGTCCCGTGGAGGAGATCTAGGATGAAATTTACGAGTCATAAGAAGAATATTATTTCCTTTGTTTCAACTCATTGGCACTACGGAAAGTCACAAAAGGGAGTGTCCTACAAATCTACCACACCACACGACACACTAAATGGCTAACGACGTTAATTTGCTACTGCTAAAAATCCTTAACTCAAGGGGCACTAGCACAATAGCAGTCACTGATCGTGATCAAAGTCTACGTCTTTTACTCAAGTTTCTTACAACAAACAAACGACTACAGGTCCCTCTGGACACCCCCACTCAAGCACCAAAGAGTAATGCGACTACCAACTGAAGTAAAATTGATACAACGTATAAAAGAACAAGAATCTAATGATAAGGGTTAGAGGAAAAGTATCAAAATAAAAAAAAGTAATCAAACCAACCCGAGGTGACTTCTTCCAACTAAAAAGTTACGAAATTAAAGGTGACAGGTCTAAGGGTTCAGGTCAGGTCAGGACTCAGCTGCAAAATGGAGGGCTACAAATTAACAAAAATTTAAGGCAAATACAAAATGACGACACTTGTCCTGATGATTTGATGGTGACTAATCAACTTTCACCCCTTTTTAAAATCAACGTAAAATTTAAAATTTAGTTTCAATCCGACAATTTTGCAATCGTCACACAGACGAGCCACGAAATGGCGGCTTCTTGATCCCAGTTTGAATGGTGCAAATCCAAGTTTGAATGACACAAATCCCTTTTAGAGAGATCCCAATTTGAACCATCCTAATTTGAAAACAGTTGATCCTAGTTTGAAAACAGCTGATTCTAGTTTGAAGCATACCTAATCCCGATGAAATGACCCCTGCGACTCCCCTGAGTGTAATGCAAATGACGTGTGATCACAGACACATGGAATAAGAATTAGATCCGATCCCTTCCTCCCACAAGTACCACAAGGTCTACACCACAGGCCCTTTGTCCCAAAGGTACCACAAGGTCAAATCCCAAACCTCCAAAAAAACTCCACATTCTCACCTACCTGCCCCCTCTCCCACGATCCTCCTCAAGGTGTACGAACTTTGCATCCTCCTCAAGGTGTACCAACCTTGCATCCTCCTCCTCAACGTGTACCAACGTTCCATTCTCCTCCGCAATGACTACCCACCCTCTAATCCTCCTCAAGGTGTACCATCCATCCTCCTCAAGGTGTACCATCCATCCTCCTCAAGGTGTACCATCCATCCTCCTCAAAGTGTACCACCCATCCATTTTCGCCCTCAAGGTGTACCAACGTTCCATCCATCACACGCAGTACAGATCCTACATTTTCCTCCCCCAATACAACAGATCCTACATTTTCCTCCTCAAGTACAACAGATACTACATCTTAAGGTGTATAATATCATCAGCGTAAGCGTCATTATCACCATCGATTACGTCAAAAATATCATTTATGTATTAATTGAATAACGTAGCCCCTAGAATTGAACCCTGAGGAACCGAGGCACCGAGCTCGTGGGGTTTCGAGATAAAATTGCCAATTTTGACACAAATAAAACCTTCATATAAGGAAACTTGTTAAAATCTTTATTAGATATGGCGGAATGTCATATTTCCCTATTAACTTATTAATTAAAATGGCATGTGGTACGCTATCAAATGATTTTACTAGGTCTATAAAAACTCCTACCGTGAACATTACTTGGTCAACAGCATCAAAAATATACTGAGTAAGGTGAGTTAAAGCATGTATTGTGGAATATCTTTTTCTAAAACCAAATTGAAATAGATTTAACAGGTTCTTTCCAATCGCAAAACTGTTCAGTCTATATAGTATATCAGTCTAAACTGCGGCTTTTGATCGGGTCTGTCACCGAAAACTAGTCCTGAAACTAATC
>JAQIWU010000794.1:0-21656 GCA_034696445.1 Isotomiella minor | reverse complement strand
ATACACACGGTCTCACTTCAGATTAGTGTACATAAATACTTGTTATAATATTCATGTCGTGTCAGATCCAGTCTTTTTGAAATGATGTTTTTATACGACTGACTCATTTGACAGAGAAGACGATGACCTGGCTGAGCAACGGTAAATAATAATATCCCACAAAGGAATTTATGTGGTAATTATCAGTCACAATTAAAAGATACAATTGTCTTTATTTTATTCGTGGTGGTTTTATGATTGTTATCTTTTTTGACAGGTGAAAAGGAATGAATGAATGAGAGATGATGAGTATTTGTAGGGTGGGTCAACTCTCTGTGTGAGAGGAATGTGTGTGTACACTCGCCCACTTTCTCCCGTCTCGGGTCGCCCCGAATGGCAATTTAGCTACGGGTATCTTGGTCCCAACTTTCTCCTTTCCCCTTCTGCTTTTCCCTGTTGAAATGAAATGTCAGCCTCATCAATATTCCTAGAGGTAGCCGCTTTTAGCCTCTATGCTGATTAGTGTCAGGGAATGCGAGGAGTGCCCTCACAATCACCCAAATCTGCGTGTTCCAATAGCCTAAAATCTTCTTTGGTCGAAGTCCATACAGTCCAGCAACTTTCAATTGAATGGGGGGCACAGACCTTCGAAACTTTTTCATTAACTTCCTCTCCTCGCTAGTCCAGTGACTAAAATTTCTCCAGGATTTGAAACTTTTTTCTGAGCAAAGGTACGCTTGCACAGCGAGAGTCAGGGTCAAGGTCCACATACTCACTAGGGCGATTGCGACGGAAAGGACAAATCCCATTGTCGGTAAGGTCAACTGACGCCAGAAGCGGATGAAGCTAAATACACATGCCGTTTCTCCATACGTGATCAACATTTGTTCCATCCATAATATTTGAGAAATGGATTCGTTGATCAGAAGTTGAAGGATTTGAATGCTTCGGATATTCTTTATGAGGTTCTCGGGTCGACGGAAGGAAGGCTTTAATCGATAAACCCCTCTGCCAGCCCTAAACAATAAACCTTGAACAATTAACGCCTTAACAAAAGTGTAGTGAATCGCACCTTACCTCAATTCAAAAAAGTTACAGAAGAGAGCAAAGATGAGAGTCATTGCTGGATTGCAAGCGCCTAAGACCCCAGAAATGGCATGTGAATACAAAAGAAAAGTGCAAATGGCATAACCCATGTAGACCAGACAATAACCGACAGGATAGGATTCCTTTGGTATGAAAGAGGTAGGGTATAGGCGTCTTTCTGGATTATCAAGGAAATGGGCAGTGGACAAAAATGGAATTCCAATTAGCAAAGCGGTCATCATCGATACCAACCCTTCCCCTCCATTTTTCCACCTGGAGGTCAGGATGGTAGAAAAATTTTCTGCAGAAAGGACCAAATTCAACTAATTTAAATTGCATTTTCAATTGAAGCTCTACTTGCCTCTTAATTGGATGAAATGGTCCAAGAAACCGGTAAGGAAAGCGCAGAAGACGTGACGTTGAAACACTCCGGTATACACGATAAGCACATATCCAGTGGTACAAAGGATACAGCTTATCCCCGCGAAGGCTTTGTCATACATGGATATCGAGGAGCCCAACAGGAACATGTAGCCAGTGGCCCCAAAGAAATAGAAGACGTGTAATAATTGTGTAAAAGTGACAATCTGCCATTTTCTATACGCTTCACGGGTAGTCACGACGCGGTGGGCTGTCCCATCATACTGGAATGGCAAACCACCCCAAAAGCTACACCAATTAATTGCAAACACTAATTGACGATAGTGTGCGGGACTTAAGAAGCTGGGTGGAAGGGGTGACTTGAGATGTAGTCCAAAGAAGGTTCCCAATCGCTGAATCGACATGTTTAAAATGTGCTTTATCTTTACCTTATTACATGTACAAGAAAAAAATTCGGAGACCTGCATTTATGAAAGAAGAAAGGAACAATGACTGGCTAGCGGTTAAATGAAGCAATTATTGCTAATGAAATTATCTAAGGACACAAACTGACTTAACCTTGCTTTTGTATAGACCAAATTTTTCGGCTGCTTCATGATTCTTGAATAATTGATCAATTGTGATGTAGTGGACCTTTTCTAAAAGAAAGTATGACTAGAATGAGTATAGAAAAAGAGACCTATATATATTATTATCGATAGAACATGAGATGAAAAATGTCAAATGTCCTAAATACCATCGATCGGATATAAAATTTGATTTGGGCGTGGGCAACTCTCCTTTAAAAATTGTGAGCAATTCCATTCTAAATCCAATTCTAAAATGCATGCATCATTGATTATCTGATATGACTTTTCTTCCATTTCCCATCCAGACTTTTATACAAAGAAATATATCAATGAACGTTTTATATCAACCAATGAAACGGTGGTGTGGGTGTGCTCAAACCAAGGTTCAGATTGTCTACAAACAACAAATTGTGCAATCTCATATTTGATGACACCGAATCACGGACCCAATACCTCTATTAACCGAATGAAACAGAACTTACATTCGAAAATGAAACCGCAGGATTGATTAAAAATGATTAACTGTAGATTTTCCTTCTGGTATTGAAAGCTTGAGCCCGTGCCCACCTAAAACAATATAATTGAGCTATAAATTAAGGTCCTTTATTAGTCTTACATCAAGTCCCAAGGACTTTCCAACCCATAAATGTCATTTCCACAAAAATTAAAGATTTTTTTTTGCAAAAAAGCCAAATAAATAGGACAAGCAGGATGCAGGAGTGGATCGATGATCGATGAGAGACAAAGCTCGAGTTAAAAAGATGCACCGCGAGTTGAATGAAACGAGAAAACGTGTTTTTCTCTTCAAACAAACAGCCACATGCTCTCCAGAAATTCAATTTTACAAATTAAATTAGAAACTCCATATTTCCTAAAATAGTTTTATTAAAAAGGTTTAAACACCTTTACCACCATCATGGCTGAATTCGTTCAACTCCGTTTTGAAGACTGGGGTTCAGTGCTGGCAGGGATGAAAAAACTCAAACTATTCACCAAGTCCGAACGCAAGTAAGTTTTAAAGTCGAGATACGTTTTGGGTTTGATTATTTTGACATTCGTTCTGACGCTATCTAGAGACATAGTGGAGACCATCAATAAATTGGAGTTTGGGATTCAAAAGACGACAAGGGACCTGGACAATGTGGTTGAGTTTGCCAGTTATGTCGCCCAACTGATCAAAACCATTGAAGAAAAACGACAGGTATGAAGAGTAACTCTTTGGCCGTCTCTCATTCAATTAAACATCCTTATCCTTTTGTTTTGTCCCCCTTCAAGACTTACCAGGTTTTCGACAATGTGGAGGAGGTGGAAGAACGAATGAGGACCAGGATGAACGGCATGTTTGGGTCACACACGAGGAACTTTTACCATCAAATTGAGTTTTGGGAGGCGTGGTTGGGGTTTGCCATTATGCAAGTGAGTCGTACGACCGTGTGTTTAATACCTTTGGGTCACATACACAATGTTTGTATTCATTCCTTCCAGAACCAGTTCGACTACGCTGTACATCTTTATGAAAAGGCGATCGATCGCTGTGGTGCACAGTATCCAAGATTGTACGACCAGGCGACGTCATACCTATTTAACCTTAACCCAAGGAAATACATTAATCAGGGTAGAACCATTCTTACAAGAGGGATGAGATTAACTAAGCTCGTAGCCTTTTCGTTGTATGTAAGTGCAGCTCCAGCAAATATTTATAATGGAGAGGGATTATAACATTGAGGCTCTTTCTTTATAATTTGCAGTCTGTTCGACTGGAACTTAAGTATGCAGACTATCTCCTGAATAAGTTGGAGGAAGGTGCAATGCGAGAACAAAAACGGACCGAGTATTTAAGTGAAGTTCAAAAATGTATTGAGTTAGTCCAAATAATTCTGAGGAGGGCTGTGGAACAGAGTGATGGTGACCAGTTGTACACCGCCTGTCTTAACGAGCTTTCCAAATATAACCATGTGGAATTTGAAGATGTCAAGACAAACATCAAGTAAGGTGTCTTATATATTACACGAGCTGAAACTAAGTTGTACATACTTATTGTTACCGATTCAATCTTCCAGTGCCCTGCGTGTTGATCACAAGGGGCGGAAAAGCTTTACCGTTGACGTAATGCAAAACGGGGAGGACGAGGACACTGACATGCCACAAAGTGACGAAACCGATATTGTGCCACAGAGAAGTACCAGGGAAGCCAAAATAAGAAATAAGAAGGCCAAGAAGAATCGGGAAGATGAAATGGAAATGGAATGTGAAAACGTCCGTTCATTATTAGACCCAGAAAATGAAAAGTTTAGCGTTACCCTCTTTCGTGCTGCTTTACAATCCACGGACCTCGACCTTTCATGTGGTAAACCCTCTGATGCATATGCTTCAGGTGTGTTGAAATCCATTAGTACCAACGCTTCCAGTGCTTCAAAGTATCTAGAATATCTCCATGCGTCTGGTAACTAAAATAATTGATAAATACGTCGAACACATTATTAGCTGGTATCTTATCGTTTTAGGTGGGATACAGGAAGTTAGAAAATTTTACCCGAAACTATTGTGTCAAACTGATTACGCGGTGTTGATGACCTTAGCAAAGATAGAGTATCGCTGTTTGGATCATTCACTCGAACCTTCAAAAAAGTTCCATCGTTTTCGTGACTTCATGGAGAAAGCCTGCTTGCTTTATGGAAAGGATAAGATAGGCATGTATCTAACAAAAGAAGAATGGTATTTTGAGTTGTGAAAACATCATTCAATTACTTTTTTTAGATGTCTGGCTGGACTTCATACAACTTGAGAAGCAGTTGGGAAACGACGACAAAGTGTCCCAGATCTATGAAAGAGGATTAAATACAATCAAAGATGATTTAAGAGAATCCTTATCCTTGAGATATTCTGAAATGCAATGAACGAATTGCATTACTTCCATCCAAGCTGAACGCCGTAATTGTGACCTTTACAATTTATGTTACATGAAAAAGACTGACTCTTTCCACTTTCCCTGCACAATCATTTGTAGTTGTAGTATAAAGTCAGATTGGTTCAATTATTGATGTGATTCATTGAGTACATTTTACTCTACGCTTGGTCCTTGTTGCTTGCTTTTTTGTTGGAAGCTAAAGCTAGCTGAATGTCGTAATTCAAATAATTTGTAAGCTGAATTTTCTGTTTCGTACCATAATTTTATGAATTGTATGCCTGTCTTCATGCATATTTTGTTCAAAGAAAGCTATGAAATAAAGGCAAAAAGCGTAAAGTCTAAGACTATTGATGACTTCTATTATTCATTGGGCTGACATTGATAATTTAGCCTTCCTCTAGCGAGCTAGGAGATGAGATCCGAAAAACCCATGAAAATGTAAAAGCCGAAACCGATTTTCATGTAAGGCTCTATGGTGTAGTGGTAGCACATCAGACTCTGAATCTGATAACCTGAGTTCGAGCCTCAGTAGAGCCTATTCAATTTTTGCTCTTACTTCCTCCCATACTTTTATGCAGCTTCTTCCTTCTAAAAATGCAGTTATTTCTACTTTCTACTCATGAATCAGATAAAAATGTAATTTATCCAACATGCGGTGAGTCATAAAGAATTACGTATAAATATTTACGTTTGTTCACTACTGTGGTTTGTCTGCCTTATGCCTACGTGTTGTTTGTAATGAACGTTGCACAGCATAAGCCTTTTTGATGCCAGTTGCTCCTGTCATCTCTTTCTTTTGTGGTCGAGGTATTGTACAGGGCAGTTTTGTCCTCTTTCAAAATATATTTTTAATTTTTATATCATATTTTGGACCGATTGAGGAGATTATTAGATGGAATATTCTGATTATCTCACATTCCCCAATTGATGACTTTCTGTGTCAAATTCACGGAAGTTGGTCAAATTACCGTATAATGGCGAGTTTCAAGGACAGTAATTACAGTGTCTTGTGTGACAAAATTAAAGGAGCCGTTTTCGGTATTAACATTACATCCTATCGTCAGAGTTTGAGAGGATAAATAAATCATTGTCTATGTTTTTAAGGCGCAGCATTGGGAGACGCTGTGGGTCTTGCTGCTGAATTCATGAGCAAGGACAGAGCACTGTTGCTGTATGGAAATGGTCCAATTAAATTTGGGAAGGCCGAAGGGTAAGACTCACAGGTAAAAGTCATATTTGATACTTATTTCAAGTACTTTCTTTACAGACACGAATTCTGGAGAGACGGGCATAGATCAAAATGGCATGAAAATGATTTTACCGATGATACTGGTTAGTTTTAAAGCATTTTTCATGACTTTGACAACTTTTACATGTCTCAATTCATTTTTACTAACATAGATCAACTGCTCCTTGTGCTACAGTGCTTATTGAATGCAAAGGGGCAATTGGTACCACAGCATTTTGGGTTTCGGCTGAAGGAATGGGAGGAGATTGGATTTCCTGAACTAAGCAATAAGCCTCCCTTTGGAATTGGGCTTACAGTGGGGTCTACTTTGAGTCATCCAGAATTCCTTCAAAATCCACACAAGGCATCCTATGACGTATGGAATAGGAACGGTACAAGAAGCTTGGCCGCAAACGGGGCAGTTATGAGAACCTCCGTTTTGGGTGTCCCATATTTCTGGAATGAAGAAGAGGTTGTAAAGAATGCAATCAATTGTTCCAAAGTTACGCATGCAGATCCTAGATGCGTATTCAGTAGCGTTGTAGTATCAGTACTGATTTCCAGAGTCCTGAATCTTGCTGTACCTTCATCCAAATCATTGTTGAACGAGTCTGGGGATGGTCAAGGGTCATCGAAGCAAGATGACATTATAAACCTTATGGAATCAGGAGCAAATGACGACGACACTACATCCCTAAGCACAGTCAATCCCTTGAAGTTACAACCAAAGACAATAACGCCACAACCAGAGGGAAACATGCTACAAAAAGGGTTACAATCACTGAAGAATATTTTTCAAAAAGACGAAAGTCCCCAACTCCGCCTCCAAATGTGGAAGTTGAATCTACCCCCACACAACCCTCCTGATGGAACTCGCTTGCAACAACCAGCTACCCACCACAAGGTATACTCTCCAAGCGTGGCGTTGGCAGATGACCACTTTGGCAAAATGACCCAAGACGTAGTAGAAAAATACACCTTCTTACTAACAGACAGCAAGAAGCTCTCTCCCGAAAACGAGGAGAAGGAAAGAAATCTCTCTGACCTCCAGACATTCTGCACCAACTTACACTCAATGTCCCTACAAGACCTGAAACTGGATGACCGCAACAGCATTGGATACACCTTCAAGTGTCTAGGCGCAGGTCTTTTTTCCCTCACACGAAAAATCCCAGACCACCTTCAACCCTCAGAATTCTTCAAACACCTCATCACGGACTTGACCCTAGAAGCAGGGGACTCTGACACCAACTGTGCCGTAGCCGGATCCCTCCTAGGGTGTCGATTGGGGTACTCCAACCTCCCCACAGACTGGCTCCAAGGGTTGAGGCATTCCTCTTTCCTCCACGAAGCCTGTGACTCTTTGTGTCAACTTGTATTGGCACAAATGGAAGAGACAAAGAATAATCCTTACTAAAAACTAATTAAATAAAATATAAAATGTTAATGGCATTTCATGAAGCTAAAAACAGCCTCATCTTTCCCCAAGTCAGTCGCAGACAAAGCGAGTGCAGAAGTGGCGGAGAGAAGTTGTGCAGCACATGGCAAATGGAGGTCCAATCAAATCCAGCAGAGAACCTCGCACACTCACTCACACTTCTTCTCAAAGCACGTTGTCGTCTCCTTCCTTTTGCCATTGCCATACTTCTTTTTCTATTCTCTCCTCGTGTCGTGATTTTAATTATTGTCAATAATTAATTGTGTCCAGTCAAAAGAAAAGGTTTACTTCAGTCAAGTCAAGTGTCCTAGAGTTGTTGAGAGGATTTAGTAGTTTTCTGTTTTTGCAAGAATGGCAAATAAACCGAATAAAAAGTCCATTGGAAATGGACAGGCTGTTGGATTCAGTACCCCCAAGACTCCGGACGATAAGCGCAAGGTAGGATCCATTCCTTTAGTTGACAACCTTACAAAGCCCCTTGATGTAATTACTTTTGTTTTGTTGTAGTCCAACACCAAGCCGGGGACTCCGATGCCGGTGATGGGGATCAAGAAGCCAGCCCCTACTCCAGCCAAGATGGAGGTGTCTCCTTTCAAGGGTAAGAAGGAGAACAATACCCCTGCCAAAGGTACTCCTGGTGGTGGTGGGGGTGGGGGAAAGCCACAAGGGATTAGTCAGCAGTTTAACAAGATCAGTGACAAGAGCAAGGCAATCAATAAGAATAATAAGAACAAGAACAAGCAGAACAACAAGGGCAAAGGGGGTGCTCCTGGTGGTGGTGGAGGTGGTGGTTTCAGTCCAAAGAAATCCAATCAACAGGAAAAACCCAAGGTGGAAGGACAAGCCAAGAATGCACCAATTGGACCTGTTGCAAGTTCCAAGAAAGCTTCAAAGAAGAATCGTCGACAAAGGATTCAAGCGGTACGTTAGATTGGTTTATTACGTCACTTTTCAAATAAATACATTTTTGACACTTATCAAATAATTGATGGTTGCAGAAATTGGATGCCCGACCACGCAATCAACTTGCCCAGTCCCGTGCTCAGAAGGCTGAACAGGAAATGTACAAAACGGCAAATAAAACCCTGATTGTGACTCTCCCGGATGAACCAGTCACCACTGAACTCATTAAGAAATGGTCCCCCAACGTTGGAACCGTCCTGTTCCATAAATCCATTTATGCTCGGTCTTTCCAGGTGGTTCTGAAACCCAACGCTAATGTGAAAAAGGAAATTGAGACTTTGAGCAAAGTGAACTTTGGTGGAAAGAAGTTGAAAGTTGAAGAACGAAAAGTTGAAATGGACTGTAAGTACAATTGTCAATCATGCTTTGTTGAAATCTTAAATTATTTATCTTCTTTGCTGCAGCCGCTGTGGAACTCATTGATCCATACACTTTGTACCTAACCAACTTGGATGAGGCTGTGACCAAGGAAGACCTCCAGAAATTGTTCCCGGCAGCCAACCCACGTTCCATATTGAACCCAAAGAAACATAAAATGAGGGGAGGAGGTGGCGCTGACCAGGAGAATACTAAGTTTGCTTTTGTCGGTTTCGAGTCTCCCGACCAAGCTCTGGAGGGATTCAAGGCATCACACAACAAAGATTTCATGGGTGGAAAATGTATCATTGTCCGATTCCGAAGAGATTCGAAAAATAAAGGACAAGCTGGAGAGACTGAGAATGAGACGGAGAAGAAAGCCGATGTCCCTGCTGCTTCGAAGCGAAAGAGCGAGACTCAGGAGCCTACGCCTAAGAAAGGCCAAGCCAAACCTGACGCGAAGAAGATTAAAATGATTAAGGAAGAACCTGAAGACGATGATGATGACGACGACGACGAGGAGGATGATGATGACGAGGAGGAGGAGGAAAGTGATGAGGAAACTATGAAGGGGGTAAGAGTAATTCATCTTTACTAGCGTACGTCCTAACATAAAACTGAAATTACATGTTCTTCTGTTTGTTTGTTTAGGGGAAGATGAAAATGGGCATCGCAATGGTTGAAGACGATGACGACGACGATGATGATGACGATGATGGCGTAAGTACATCGACAAAAACACATTGGATTTTTAAGAGTAATTAATTTATAAATCCTTTAGCTCGACGAGGACGACGATGATGACGAAGACGACGACGACGAAGATGAAGAAGATTAAGCTATCGTATCCTGAAAGCCAGTATAAGATACTTTTATTTCGTGGACTTTCGTTTCGCTTTTTTTCTACCGTTTTCCTTTAGACTTCTTTTTACGTTCTATCTTCTCATAAAAAAACATCTAGTTACTCGATTCAATAGTTTGATAAATTAGAATACGTTTATTGTTATCGACTATATTGAGCTGAAGATTATCAATAAATCGTAAAAACAAAATTATAAAAACTTGTTGAGGTGACAGTATGCATCTAACTAATATCCATAGGCATAGATTTCACTTCACTCGCTTCTGGTTTCTTTTCTGATCGTAACTTTGTCAATCTTAAAGCATCAATTCTTGCGTTCACCGTTTTATTGACCTTAGCTCCGACTTCTGATGCCATCTGAGAAATACACAACATAGCATGTCAAAGAAACTGAGATTGGTTGTCATAAAACGAAAAGTTGTACCTGGGTGGCAATCGTGATGGATTTGACTTGATAGCACCCCCTCCCTAATTTGCCTATGGATGTGACACAACCATCGGGTGAGACGCCAAAAGCTAATTTCCCCTTGGAACACGACTCTTCTTCCAGAGAAGCATCTACAACAAAATATCTTCCTACTCTTGGCAAGGTGACCACGACTGGGGATTTTGATACGTCCAAGTAGTCAAATTCAAACTCATCAGATGAAAATACAGGAACCCCTTGACCTAAGTCGTATCTGACCCCAGTTACTCTGGGAAGTTCGCAGATTCCAAGACACAGTTTCACTGCCATTGATATCACGTCAATTAGATTGCCTCCACATTGTAGTACCTATTGGTCAAAGCACAAAAAAGGTCACTATATCATTCCCACCCTAAAGGAACATTTCAATACATACCAAAATGTCCACATTGACAATGTAACAGTATTTTTGAGATTTGATGCACAGGGTTTTCAGATCAATCGTCCCTGACTTGTCATACGCTATTGACAAAATCCTGCATATCTTCTCCGCCAATTCATCCCCACCTCTGCCTTCGAAATCAGGAGACGCAGTTGGTGAACTGAACATAAAATGAATCATAGTTTTCAACACATAAGTAGTCAGAGTCTATAAATGTGAATTACCAATCCACAAGGAACTGAATGGACCCTTGATCTGGACGCGACAACTCTGGAGTCCCTAGGTCCACTTTGGTAGCCACAATGACGTCCGTCTCTCCCAACCTGGCTCTGATGGACCCATGGCAGTTGGTTATCACATTTGGAGTAATGTCACCTTGTCTATAGTCCACTCGTTTCCTCCCATCCACCCTCACGTCTTCCTACAAAATATAGAAAATATTTTTTAAAATGGGAAATTACTGGCGACGCTTTCAAATTGTAAAATGTTCCTTTCTTACCCCCACCCCCATCACCAAATAGTACTTCTCAACTTCACTCAATAAAATCTCGGCCATTTTAAAGGTGCCCTTTGCTTAATTAAGAGCAAATTAAAATTTCAAAATTCTTGGAACCGAATGTTGAAGCAGCTGCAGACATGTGCGAAGAAAAAAACCGCTTTGCTTCTACTGGAATGCATGCTCCACGAATTTGAATTGCATGACAAAAACTGTGTCACTTCAGGCACAAATTTTTATTGCGTACAATATTGACATTGACGGAATGACCTTATCTCTAATGAACTTGAGCTGGACCTCTGAACATAGTCATGTTTGTGCAAAGTTAAAATTCTGAAATACAATAATGGCATGAGATTTTATAAACTATGGATGACGAATGACACTGACTTGACTCTAATTCTATGAAAATTTATCTAGTAGAGTGGTCTTGACTAATGAGTAAAGCTAAATTCTTGGCGCTTATCAAACTCATTTCTATTGCTGACGCTGCCCACTCAATGGCATTGAGATAGTACAGTCTTGGGGCCAGGATGAAGTGCGGCATTTGAGGAGCTGGGACTTGGTCATATTCTGGATAAGCCAACCAATCATGAACTTCGAGGAAATGACGTTCTGCAAATATAGAGTCCAATTGCTTATCGGTGAGGGGTTGGTTGCTGAATATTTTGTAAACTGGATATTTTTCGGCCACTCGCAGGATGGTTGGGTGAATTAGGCTTATGGAAGTATACCAGTGTGGAACACAGGAGATTATGTCGGTACGAAATTTGTACTCTGGTTGAGGCCAACCAGCTACAATTGTTGCTACCGTTCGGTGATACTTTCTCGAGGGCAGATACGGATATGGATCTTGCTTAAAATCTGTAAACTTTATGTGCCTTGATGCATCCAGGGGTATGGCAATAATAACATCATCAAATATCCCACGCTCCATTGATCCACTGAGTAATCTGTACGTCCCATCTTGTAATCTTGCAATTTCAGTGATTTCAGTATTGAACTCAATTTGCGCACCCGACTTTTCTGCCAAGTTCACCGGAAGCCGTCTGTTTCCTTCCATTATGCTCCATAGGTCTGACCCGGCTCCAGCCAGAGAAACGCTTCCTGTAATATATAAATCATAAACCGTCACGCAAAAGCCTAATGGTGGCTATTGTACGAAACATTACGTACCGACAAGCCCATGAAGACCAAGGTCCTGACCATAATTAACAAAGGTTATACTTCTGATGATCTCATCTATGAAATGTTGTTGGAACTCTTTTTCCACCAAAAGATCCTTGAATACCACTCTTGTAAGATTAAGGATGAGCGGGTCCATCGATTCTAACAGTTCTTCCGGTCTCTTAAATGCCTTTCCTTCGGTCTGATGGTCATATATCCTAAGTAATAGCACGGAGATTTGTAATGAAACTATTTATAATACGTGGCATATGGTCTTACCTTTTGAACTTGTCAATAAAACCAGTCGTCATTGCTTTCGCAGTATTAAAGCTTAAGCCATATCTAATTAATGATTTTATAATTGTTATGATCGTCCATTTGGAAGTGTTGAAAACATATTCATCATCTTTCACTATGGACAAAGCTTCTCCACCGTCAGTACGACTTCCCAGACCTGCAAGAAGATAAAGCCATAATTACACTTTTTCTTCAGCGATTGACAATTATAGCCTTTTAGCTTACCAAACCTTTGGGCCAAGTCCACTGCGTACTTGTTGGCTGGATGGATGATAGAGCCCCCAGTCTCATATCCATTTCCAAACACCATCGTCACATTCAGTCGTCCTCCTAAAATGGAACTTCTCTCAAAAATTGTAATCCGTGATTTTGGAAGGAGCTCCCTGAGGAAGTAGGCTGACGCTGACCCACCAACTCCACCGCCGATAATCCCTACATCACAATGACAATCATGACAATTTAATCAAGACGTTCTTAGCTAAAACGGTAAAACTAATGATTCGCATTTGTCAACACTTACCGACATTTGGTGCGATCTTTGATCCAACAACCAACAAAGGGACGACCAGACAAATTAAAATGGAAAAGTGAGCAGCAAACAACATCACAAAACGTATCAAAGGGTCCAACTACATAACAAAAACGGTTTAATTAATTTAATTGAGATCTTGGTTTTAAACTTTACAGTTTGGTCTTCATGTCAAAAAACCACAGCAGGCTGAGACAGAATGGTTCGATCGAACGGATGATACCGGTTTTGTGAATTTGTGAGAATCTCAATCTCCCCTTTTGCATCTCCCAAGCCAGACTCCTCAATTGTAAGGACTTAAACGATTTATCAAATAAGGGACCATCAATAAAGCACCTTCATGCATTGGACAAAGGCCCTATTGAATGAAGCGTGAAAGCAGATTTTAGTTTCATTTTGACGTTCATTTACTTCTTCCCAAGACTTGTGAATGTAATTGTTTCCGATGCCGACCTGTAGTTCAATTTGCTGAATATTCATTTCGTACACTATCATCATATTTCAATCAAATGCTACGATTAGCAGTCTATAGAAGAAATGTGTAAAATGTACATAGGAAAAGCACGGAGAAAGCTTTGTTTTGTTGGTCATATACTTGAATTGTGTGTGAGAGTGATACATGTAGTATGAAACAACTCACTTTATGGTGTGTCATATTGCATTGTCGTGTCGAGTCACATTACGTAATTAGACCTATGCTTGCTTTCTCCCCGAAAAAGGAAGGAAACAATGCGTGACTCCTCGTTTAGTCATAAGAGAAGGAAAGCAGATCCTGGGTTTTCTCCGAATGAGTGAAAGTGCAATTTGTTTGTAACAAAACAACACTAAAATGAGAGTCTCCCTATCCTCAACCTTCATTACCAACTCCCATAGAATAAAATATGGGGGAGGAGGAGGGATATATTTCTTCTTTTTGTAAAGACAAGCAAATCAGCAAGCCAACCTCGTTAATCTTGGGTCGCTTCTTTAATAAGGGGCACATACGATGTGGTCACGGAATGTCAATCAATTAGTTCCCCTTGTCAAATTATAATGACACAAAATACACCACGTTAGTCTGCCTCATAAATAATGTGCATCACTCCCTACATAATGAATCTCTATCCTGACATGGACTTTCTTCATTGGAGAGTTACCTAAACCAACTTGAAAGTCTATGGTTCTGGTCACTTTGGATGTACAAGAGTCATTCTTCATTTCGGTGGTGGTGTGTGTGACACCCAGGTAGACAATGACAATGTCCATAAAATCCAGCGGAAGAAAGGGTGGAGTAGCGTATTCACATATTCGTGACTCCATTTCCGATATTTTGATGTGATATTAAAAATATATGCCTAGGCGATATGTCTTTCCTGTCCTGCGGAGAATGAATGGTTTTTTGCGGCTGTGGCTAATGGAATGGATCAAAATCACTAATAGCTTTCTTATCAAGCAAACAAAAAGATAACCTGTGTATAGTAAAAATGATCTTGCGTCTGAAAACTAATCCAGAGGAGAGACAGAATAACGTCCATCAATTTGGCTGGGGTATAAAACCACTGTCTCACTGTCCCCCATCTCCTTCAGCATCTCTATATATCGTTTGATCTTTACCTAATTTTCTTTTATCCCAAAATAAACTAAAGTAAAGTTTTATTCTCCAACTTTATTATCAAAGTGAAAGTAACAAAGCTTTCATAGTTTAGGTACTACGGGGTAATAAGCTGTGGACTTTACATTCTTGCTACATTCTTCGGACGCACTGGATCGAAAAATTCACCAGTGAAAGCAAAAGATCTTGAGAGTCAGGG
Source organism: Isotomiella minor (assembly GCA_034696445.1). Lineage (NCBI taxonomy): Eukaryota > Metazoa > Arthropoda > Collembola > Entomobryomorpha > Isotomidae > Isotomiella > Isotomiella minor. The sequence goes on along the minus strand of JAQIWU010000794.1, from coordinate 6,758 downwards.
TTCTAAGGCACCTCCGAATTGCACAAAGGGATAAAGTGTACAGCATACATTTGTAAAAATGGTAGACTATCAACGTAATGCCATCTCCCTTAACTTAAGGTCTTTTAGAAAATCCCTAGCTCTTTTCCTTATTGAAATGAAAGTTGTAGAAATGGATATATTGATAGGCGAATATGCCAACGACACAAAATTCGCCACTTGTGTGACAACCCAGATGCAATTAGTTAGCAGGTATATTAATAGATTGGTCAACCCTATATACTTATGAACCCGATTGGTCTTTGGGAATGGATCAGGATGAACCATGGTTGTACACAAAATCCGTGCGTGCGAAATGCGATCAGATCCTCCTAGTATGGTGAAAACGGGGGAGGCAGGTTGAGAATCTTGCCACACATTTAACACTCCACCACTGACTGAAATCCCTAATGGAAGTCACTTTTAGCCGAGTGTAGCGCAGTATCACTCTGGCTTTAACAACGTACCTCTCGGTTAAAGGGTTAAAGTAAAGTTAAATCTTCCAGCAGTTGCAGTATGTGGAATCTGTGACCATAACATGGTTCAACATCAACATTTCTGTGTGCGTAAACATTTTGCAGATGGGAAAAAACTTGTCGAAAGCCTGTTAAATTAGTTGTTCCTTCCAGCTTAAATGCGGGTCTCAGCTGAATTAAGTAAATATTTTAATGTTATCGTTGTTTTATTACTGTGCAGCATTGATCCGTTTAAGTTTCATTGTGGGTGGATTTTTTATTCGTTATTTGGACTAGATTCACAAATGGGTGATTGCTTTCTGCAAATAAGGATTGAGTGAAAGTGTCTTGCTTGAATCTTGCAAAGTGTAAGTGTTTCGAGAAGTTCGTGAAGCATCATGTCAAACTTGACACAATAAAATAGTCGAATGGAAAGTTCCTTAAATACAAAATATTGTACAAGCTATGATGATATTGCAAGTGATGAGCCATGGTGTGTACACCTTTGATATTTAAAACGCATTAAACTTTCAAACCCATCAACATCAGGACATGGCATGAGATTATCATTCGAGTCTTTATGGTTTTGGTACACGAGCACGACGATGGATGGATGTTTAAATTACATGCTCCATTGTTTGCAGTTCCACACTATAACCTTGTGAAGTGATGTGACAGGATTTTGTGCAGATGCAAAAATTATTATTGTTATTGTATGAAATCACTGCGTTCGTTCATAAAGCTGGATTTTATTCTGTCTGACAAGTAGCAAATTGCCGAACAAATAAAGACAACTTGTGAATTGGGATTTGTATGACCTTTCAACACAGTCTTGCCTCATGCAAATTCTTATGGATTTTTGAGACTGAATGAATATCAGGTAATAAATAAATGTGAGACATTTAATTTATGAATAGTCTTCTCAAGAATCTATGTATCATGAATGAGTCATGGTCTTCTGAAAACAATGTGCTTCAGAAGAAACTAGTTCAATTGACTTTTGCAGCAACAAAAGCAAAGCAAAAGCAGTCTTCATAATTATAGTAAGCAGTTTACTTCCTTTCTTTTCAGAGATTTTAAGATGCAAAGAGGAAAAGAGAAAGCAAAAGTGATCTGACATGAAGAACTGATTGAGTTGTGGGTGGTGAAAGAAAGCTCCTAGGTTCAGTAGTGCGCTAATAAAATAACAATAACAATGAGAGAGAGCGTGTTATAGACAGAGATGCGATGATAAAAGGGAGTTTTAGTGAAAGAAAGAAAAGAGAGGAAATGGTTCATGGTTGGACATTTTGAGACGACAGACAGATTATTACTCAGGAATGAGAAGATCATCATGGAATATCACGGTTATATAACTTTCTCCCTGCTTTCACCTTGCCCAAATAACAGTTTTCTCCCTTCCTGAGCTGAGCCAGAGGTTCGTTGTAGTAATTCGCAATCTCATTATGTTCTTTGAGTGAATGAAAGTCCGATGACCTGGATTTTCTATATCATAATGTTATGTTGGTCTGATTCATAATGAAGTTCATTCATTCATTTTTTTGTTGCAGAAATGGGTGACTGTGCCATGTCAAGACAAGTAGCGTGATTTGTACTGTTTTACGAGTGAGGTTTAATTTTTTTGCATGTGAATTTAAGGAAACAAAATGATTTTCCTGGACGTAGGGTAAAATTGTGTTAAGTGGAAGTGGATTAGCATGGAGTTCCTTGAAAATCTTAACTTTACCATGTAAAACTGAAAGTGCTCGAAGAGTAGACATAGAGGAAATAGGAAGTTGGGAAAGATGCCAAGCCTAAGTGGAGGAAGTGGGGGTGGCGGTGGTGGGGTCAGCATGAGTGTTGGCGTTGGTGGGGAAGAACCCTCGATCTCTGTTGTACTTCTTGTAAGGGTCTTCCTTCCTGTCGTCCTGATTGCATGTAAGTCCACTTCTTTTAAATCATGCATTTATTCATTGAACCGGAAATGCCGTTGTTACTTTAATTCTTTCATTTACAATAGGTACCGTCGTCCGTCCATGTGTATCCTCGTTCCTTTATCTTCTCATGTTCTTAAGTCTTCCATTTATTACAGTCAGGTTACGAGGTAAGTCCGTTGTGTATCTCTCAAATCTATAACCCTTTTGTCGAAATGACTTTCTCTTTTAGTTTATCTGAAACTACTTATGATTCTCACTACGATGGCTGCTTTGAGTCAAGTCGTGTTTCAAATTGTTCTACTTTCTCTACCTCCGTATGGGCAGTTTTTGGATGAGATTCACATTCTACAGTATAAAAGTATGTCCAAGCCTAAGAATATTGTCACTGATGATATCCTTTATCTAACTTTCCCATTGTGCTTAATAGATAAAACCATTACGCTGGGCACAATTTTCCAGCAAGTCTCACTAATCCCCTTTTCCTCTTTGAACGTGCTCGACATCCTGCGTTGGGTCCTTCCGGACATTTTGCTATTTACAACCACGCTATGTATTTATTACTACCTTCATAATAAGACGTACACTCGAGCCAAGCGAGTTTTTAAGTCGGTGTACAAGAAATTTGGCAGTTATGCGACGCTGGCCCTCCTCCTCGTCACTGCAGCATTGGACCCTTCGATAATTAATTCTGTCTACTACCTGATATTCCTACTGGGCTGTAGTGCCTGGTCTTTAAACATATTTTCAAAAAGGATACTCATTTTCCTCTTTTCTGTGGCTGGCCTGAACTGCTTTGGTCAAATCGTTGTTACCTACGTGTATCAATTTAGTCTTGGCAGGCTATTCATGGATTTCAACTTCAACATGCGGTATGTGGAGGACAACTTTGCGTATCAAAGTATCATTAATTTAGCTACAAACCTTAATTTAAGGTTGCTTGGTCTTGTGGACTTTGTGAAATATGATGACGGAGATGATCGAGTCCTAAGTCTCAATTACGAACTAACCTTGAGCACGTGGTTAAGTCCTGTCGCGTTCCTTCTTCTGTTCCATCTCATTGTGTACCAAATATACTTTCTAAGGCGGAAGGACACTCCAGAGGTGAAAATTATACATTGTTTTAACTGTATCTTTTAGGCGTAGACGTAGAGATGTTGACTAATCAAATTGTGAAATCCTAAAACGTTTGTTTCTCAACGTGTTTTTGTGCATTACAAGCCGCAAAGAAGGACTTCTATCTTTGCTGCTGCTGTTATGGGTGGTGGTGGTAGCAAACGAGGTAGTTCTATTAGGAGAAAGTACACATTCAAGAAAAAATCAAGTGTAATTTTTCTACCTTCTCTCATATTCTATTGTGCTGCACTTTCTACCGTTGACATTTCTAAAAGTAGATAGTTCTTAGTTAGTGCATGCTTTTTAGGTAAAGACTCTATAATTTGTTTCAATTTGTAGGGGAACATTAGACGTAGACGAGTCTCTGAGCGTGTTCCAGTATGCCTTTTTTATTTATATTCTTTTTTGTTGCATGTTTTTGGTTGTGGCGTCTATTTTCTCGCACACTTTTAACATTTTTGTCACACTTTTAATTTGTCTTGCAACCAACTTTTCGTTTTCTTAATTATTTTTCTGTGCTTGTGGGTCTGTTGCATGTATCCGAACTACTGTGTGTACCAACTAATTACTGATCCCCTTGAATTTGTATAGTTGATGGTGCCTGGAGAAAACAATTATGGGTCCATAGAGCAGCAATCTCACCCACATCAACATCCCTCGCGGCGTAAGAATCTTGCTTACAACTTCCTCTGATAATTCTTGGTTTAATTATATGGAATTACAATTAGCTTCTTCAACAATTACAACCGCTTCTACCAGACACTTGCAACTTTTCACCACAGCCTTGTTGAAGACATTGAATCTCTTCATAAAATCCAGCTATATCGGGACCAACATTATAATGATGGCTTGGTCAATTACGTACCATTCCTGGCTCACGTTTATACTCCTCATAGCAGCCTGCTTCCTGTGGATGTTTCCTAATCAGAGAAGGGCCATGTTCCTATTTTCCCCTGTCCTAGTTCTATACGCCGAAATGCTCCTAGCCATCCAGTACGTTTACTGCTTGGACTACCCTTTCCCCCAGTTTCTGGATGGCGTCAATCTCAAAGAGATTGGATTGGCCAAGAGTCCAAACTGCTTTAAAGCCATCGTGGTGAAAGTGAGTAACAATTCAAACGTTGAAGGTAGAAGTATTCTTGTAACCAAATGCATCATTTAGAGTGCATACGCAGTTATGTTTTGGATAACACTCCGACAAAATGTGACGGAAAAGAAGACAACGTCAAATCTCATTGAAAATGCAGCACAAGAGTCTTTCAGAATAGTCGTGTCAAACCAACCAGGTTAGACCATTTTTACAAGGAAATGGACAAACGTCTCACATATTTTTGTCTCCCACACAGAATTAATCGTACACGGGAAAGAGCATTGGCTCAAAAGCATTTTGATCAAGGTTTGGATTTGGGTGGTGGCAATTATGCTCTTCATCATTGGTTTGGGTGGGGGTGACAAAGTAGTCCTCTACCGAATCGTGTACATGGCCCTCTTTCTAGTATTTATAATAACATTCCAGGTAAGGATTCGAAAGTAAATAATAACGGGAAAAGTACACTGACGCTATCAATCTTTAGTTATCGTATGGCTGCTGGCGACGAATGCTGTACCCATTTTGGCTCACTGTCATAGCGTACTCCATGCTCGTTTTAGTTCTGATCTATACATATCAATTTGAAGACATTCCACAATATCTCAATAAGACTGGCATTCCAGAACAATTGTAAGTTTAATGTTACAAACTCAAATCCAACTTAATCCACGTGTCTATTCTTTTTTACAGACAAAAAGACATTGGGTTAGAAAAGTTTGATACGGGTGACCTCGTCGTTCGACTCCTGACTCCAACATTTTTTCTAGTCATAACAGTGATACAGTTGCACTACTTTCACAAAGACTTTTTAAAGATATCCGAGATAATTGTGGTCAAGGAGGAAGAGGTTCCTCCAGTCGAGATTGTTGTGGAAGACACAAAGAATCTGTCCAAAGCTGTTAAAATTTACGCCAAGCTTGTCTACAAAAAAGCACGCTACATCTTCACAGTGGCTTCTGAGATATGCTGGAAATTACTGGAGATACACGTTGGAAAGGTTGTCATCATGGCGTGCTTTATTCTCAGTGTGTACGATGTAAGTCAATGTTGTAAAATGGTGCTATTTGTTGCAAGTTTTCACTTTACCTACACCTTCATGCTTTCTCCTTTCAGAAAAGTCTACTTCACTTCCCATTATGTCTGATGGCAGTGGTGGCTACAATGACTTTACAATCCTTGTTGATCCACCTCTGCTCCATTTACATATCACTTTTGTTCCTGCTGAAAATGATTTATCAGATTGACTACATTGACCACTCCACGTATAACAATGATGGCTGTAATGCAACCCATCAAAACGATGCGGAATGGTTGGGATTCTTTAAGATTGATGGAGTGAAATACTCGTCCCTTATTGCCATCCTTAGTGGATATATAGGTTTGACAAACTATTAAGGAATTCCCTTTGTCCCCGTTTGACCGATTACGTTTTGCAGGCCTCATTGCCATTCTCACATTGCAAGGAGTGATTAAAGTTCGACGGCAATTTTACAGGAGGGTTCCTGAAGCAGAGACCATAGTTTTTGTGAATGTGACAAGGAGTGATGCTGATAAAGGGTTGATTCCCATGCTTCAATTTTTCACAAACTATGTTTTCCACAAGTTTGGAGTTGAGGTAAATGGGACGTTTGACACAATTGGGCAAATATTTAATGTCTTTTTTCTTAGACAACGTTGGTGTCATTGGTTCTTGTAATCGGTACAAGATTGGACTTATTTTCTGTTTTCTACTCCGCTTGGCTGATCCCTATGTTTTGGATGACTCGTTATCAACTCCAGCACAAAATATGGTTACCATTTGTAACATTTATAGCTGTGCTACTTCCAATCCAGTATGCGTTCAGCATAGGTTTACCTCCTTTCTTGTGCATTGGTAATGTCTTCATGTAGAATCATCCACGGAAAAGAACTGAACAATCTTTTGTTATAGACTATCCATGGACGTTTTTTAATACGGAACTTAAAGCATGGCTCTTCCTTCCTGACTTTGACGTTGCACCCGACATCTCAAGACTAGTCCGTAAGTGTTTTTCAGTGGATTTCTCTGTTGAACAATGGAAAAAAGTGAAAACAAGTTATTGTTCCACATAGCGGACTTTCTCCTTCTGCTAATCGCAACCTGTCAACACAGAGTGTTTAAAAATGAGGAATCATTGGAGTTTACGG
>JAQIWU010000793.1:0-21656 GCA_034696445.1 Isotomiella minor | reverse complement strand
AATTACGGGCTGTGTTAAACTAGCCAAAACCAACACTTAATTACAAGGGGTCCTTTCTTTAAAAAAGTAGGTCACAAAAAAGCGTCAGTGTCATTCCCTTCTTCACATGACGCATTATGTCACATCACAAACAGGCATAATCAATGGCTGGACTGGGGGCACATTGAGACAATAAGCCTTTCTCTTCAAAATCCTTGCACTGAATTGAATTATACGAAAGTAAATTTGAAGGCTTGTAATTAAAAGGCTGAGTAAATAACATGCCAAGAAGAAAGAAGGGGTGTTTAAAAAAAGTTCTTCCCTGATCTCATTAATGATTGTTGATTAATTGGTGCAATAATACTTAGTATTAATGAGGCATAACTCTTTATTGGTTGGAGAGGCGCGTGTGGACTTGGTTCCAAGATCATGATCGATCATTCAATGACATAAAAAATATCTGGTGGTATGCAATCAAATATCAAATCTCCAGCTTTCTTACTCTGCTTACAACTATGTAAAGATTTCCTGGATTTAAACCTAGATAGTCTAAATGGACCAGGAATTGTCTATAATTTATATCTCCCGATAAAAAAATTTCCTGCAGTGTCTGGTTTTCATTTATTCATGATGTGAAATTATACAACCTTTCAAAAACAGACATCCCACATTCCTAACACCTCCTAGTCACAAGGCGATCACGCACGATTTGAATCCATGCAGTTATAAGCTTTTAATCGCAATTAAGTTTTCATTTTGGGGTTACATTTTTAGGGAACTTTTCGCTACTGGAAATGGAATAAGTGACTCTGCACTTTTAGTATCTTCTCTTGTACTATTTGGGAGTAAAAGATTGGAGGAGGATTAGCTCTCTAAAAGCTTTATAGCCCCTGTGTGACTTTGATGAGTAATTTATAGATGAACCTCTGCGTCCAGCAGCTGCTGTGGTCATTTTGTCATGTGGTCAGTTTTAGAATGGTAGGGACAAAGAACGGCCGACCGGCAGGTGATCTTTGAGGTGAGGTACTTAAATTAATCTCACTTGAATGAATGGCAAATTGACCAAAACCTCAACCTCAACCCTTTTGTTGTAAGTGATGCTTGCACGCGTTCCTACTTGCCTTAAGGTTTGTCAATATCTAATCTCTGTTGGTGGCTTGTGGCTTGGGCTACCTGCGAAATGGACAATGTGACATCGACACGTCCTGGGCCACTTTTGAGGCAACATGAGACATGAATTAAAGCAAGCCTTCAGAAGGTAAATGCGTTTTTGGCGACGAAGCTATGTTCTAAATGGTTGGAAATAAATGTCTTTTTAAAAACAGACGTGACATGCGGACATTACATAGGACACATGTCGTGGATTATCAGCAGAGTTGTTGATGAAGGAAGATGTAGAGGAGAGGAGATGATGAGAGAAATATGGTGAGAGAACATTTGCGAACATGACAATTTTACAAGGAACATTCATTCGGCAGATTAAAAGATTACTGGGAGCTCTCTTCTTGGGTTGACCGAAAAGACCTACATGAAAGTCATCCACTAATAACTCTAACTACACATCTACATTTCATACGAATTCATTAATTTACAACCTATTAAATGATAAATGACAAAGATGTTTTAGATGTAAGATGTTGACATGTATGAGCTTAAAAGAACAAGAATATAATTTATTTAACGATGCACCTTATGCATGTGATTGCTATTGTACAAGTTAATTTTTAATTTCCTGCTTTCCTCTTAATTTTGGTAACAGAAGAGGGTTTGTTTGACTTGACGTCATATTCATAATAATGATTATATCTGATCTTATATCTAATATTCATATAACAATGAAAAATTATTATCTTAACTTGACCAAGTCTGACGCTTCAAAAGTAAGGTCGTGTGCCCTGAATTTTCTAACAAAGTTAATTGATACTGATATCCTAAGGTAAAATGCAAAATGTATTTTGGTTTTTGAAAACCTAGCCCTTCGTTCTTCTTCCCTCCCTCCGGTCACATATTTTACTCTAATCCCGTCTAATTAAATTACCTAATGTACATTTTTTTTTATGAATCATCGTTATCTTACCTCCATATCTCCACGTGTAAAAGTTCATAATCTTCTTAAGCCGAAGGAAGGGAAAAGGAAGAGGAATTATATTGCGACTTTCTTCAAGGATTAAGTTTGGTGTCCCTTTTAATTCCTCAAAGGGTGCATGACTCACCTCGATTGTTTCTTAAAATATCTCGATGAGTAGTAAAAAAAGGATGATACCCTTGAACTTGTGGTGGTGAGCAAACAAGTAGCGAAACCTTCCTCACACAATCCAAATCCTATTATTTCTCCTATCCTCCTTCCTATACGCGGAAAGAAAGGAAGGAGGTGCGATGCATTGTACTTTTAAGGATTACCAAACAACACACTCACACTCACCTTTGCCTAAACAGTCAAATTAGGACTCATTTGAAGAAATCTAATACATCGCTCTTGTGTGTCCATTCATGCATATGAAAAGTCTATGCATTTTCTTAAAAGATTTAGCGTGTGGTTGGTCGTGTGCTTGCTTGTGTGCGGGCATTAGCATTTCATTTCATTATTAAGCTGTTGAGGAGGGTTGAATCGAAGGTACAGTACCCTTTTGTCAAGAAGAAGAATATAGCGTCATTCATTGTCCTGTCCTGGACCTGGGTGGTCATTAACTTAACAGACCTGCTAAGTTTAAGAGATAAAATGTCATCGTCGTCGTCATTTTTGCAAGAAGTGGGGACACAGTTTGAAAGTGTCCTTGACCCTTTGAAGGGGAAGTTGGTGATGAAGTGCACTTATTCAAAAGCCTGTGATTATAAGACTGATAAAAACTCTAATTTCCTACGACACTGGAGAACAATGCATAAGAAGTTGAAAGTGCCTTTGAAGTGTTGTGGTTTTAGGTAAGACTTTATAACTTAATTGATAAAGTTAAGTCCTTAAGTGACATGACCTTTTCTTTTCTAGCTACCCTACAAAGGGTGAATATCGCCACCACACTCGGACAGTTCATGTGGATGGACACCGTTGTTCCATCTGTGCAAGGAACTTCACTCGGAGGGCCCTCCTCGACCGACACATGTCCACCCACACTGGCGACAAGCCCTTCAAGTGTACCACCTGCAAGTACTCCAGTGCCAACAAGGCCAACGTCCTGAGACACATGACGACTCATAGCAAAAGTAGTGACCCACCCACTCCCAAATCATCCCCTCCTCCTGAAGATGATGAGGACAGGGTCACTTCCACCTCAAACAGTGAGTCCATCATCGACCCTTCATCATCATCATATTCATCATGCATTCAACACGAGGAGGAAGATGCTAAGGGTCCGCCCACGCCGATCTCAAGTAAAATCAGTCACTCCATTGAAAGCATCCTTGCTCCTGATCTCAACAAATCTCATCCTGCCCCACGTCCCAACACATTCACCTCGCACCCCTACTATTGGCACCCTTCAGCAGACCCTTCACAGGATGTGGAAGCAACTGTCCTTCCGCATCACCACCTACTCGTCAATTGTCACCCGCACACGTCAACTTCACAATCACAAGGCTACAGGAAATTAGAACCAAGAAGTTTTTTACCTCCTTCCAATTTGTCACACGAGTCAATAAGCCAAGTATCATCAACACCACCACCACCTCCTGATGCTTTCACCATTCGTTCCACTGCTGCTGAGGATGAGGAAGAAAAGAGACCGTGTAATCTTAATCGGAAACCCTCATCATCACCACATCATTTGTTACAGAATAAGAAGAAGAGGAAGATGATGAATGATGACGAGGGACTTGCCCTACAGCTTTACCTCACCTTCGGCAACAACAACAATGGAAATGGTAAGGTGTAGTAGATTGCTCTATTTGTCTTGGCTTGAAGAAAGTTAATTTTAATCTTCTTCTATTTAGGTGGTGATTTACACCCTCAACAAAATCAAGGGTTCCAACAACAGGTTCCGGATTCTTTTTTTGGGAGAAAGCTTGATAGACGGGATGCTCATTGTTCTTCTGGGAATCAGATTCAGCCGGCTGTTGTTACTGCGTCTTCTTCTTCTTCTTCAAATTATGGTGGTAGCTTTTGGTATAATGATGGAATGATGGTACCTGGACAAACTAGTAATAATTATCCCTGCTGCGAGTTAGGAATAGTAGGAAATAGTAGTCAGGAGGAAGAGAGTCAGTATTACAATTACATTCCAAAAAAATTCAGAAAAGTGTCTAAATCATGAATGAACAAAGGGAAAGTCATGCCTCGTCTCAACTTTCCCCAGATCATTTTTGTACTTCCAAATTAAGTTGATTGTACTCAATGTCCTTAGGTAATTCAATTCATCAATTAATCAACCAAACAAAATGTAAACCTTTTACGCTTATATACGTACAAAAGACTTATGTAGAACAGTGAGTGATTTGTATATCATTAGACTTTCACACGAGTTACCGACCAGAGCCAATTAAGTCAGTAGGTATTTGTACGTAAAAAGTTTAAGATTTTCTTCGTAATTTTGTAAATATTTTTGTACATTTGTAAATATGTTCTAGTAATAAAATCCATTTATATTTTCTCTTTCAAAAATGTTGCAAGAATGATGATAATGACACTTTACTTAAAATGCGTCTCGGTTTGACACCACCACACAACTTTTCTACGACGTAATTTCTTCTCACCACTCTTTTTTTTGTACATCTTGACGGGCATATTTGGGTCATCGTCACTTCCTTCCTGTTCATACCTACTTAATCTTGATGATAAGTCATTTTAGAGTAGAAAAATATTATGCGTAAGCAAGAAAACTCTTTGGAATCTTGTTTTCGTTTTCATTTTCACTGATTGAAAAAAAACTATGTTCTAAATACGCACTTGACAAAAAAAAAGTTTGAAAGCTTTTTGGAAAATTCCCATTCATGACTCATTCATTCTGTGGAATTACGAAAATACATTTTCAAAATATTTAGTGCGTGACGATGATGGGATGAGGTGTTGGGAGGGAAGGGATTGATTGATATGATTACAAAATAGCATTAGGAATCTAGACACTTGATTGCTTTTTGAAAGTGGGTGGAATTGAGATTATGTTTTTTAGCACTTAACAAAGCCTTGACATTGATCTATTTATTCGATGATTTGCATGTCGAATGGGGCTAAGTGAGAAACCTATCATCTTTGCTCTTTCAGATAAGCAATGGAGTCTACAATCCTCGACACGGATAAAGACGAATGGATCTACACCTCCATGAACAAGTACTCGAACCTCTCAATGTACGAGCTGGAATGGCCTGTGGATGCCCTCGAACTTGTGGGGAATGCTAGCATTTGTCTCTCTGGGGTCCAGCAGTACTCTGGAAAGCCTGAACTCATCCAGCTATGTATCCCTCCAAAGTTGATGCCTGAAGAAGAGGGACTTTGTAAGGATAGGGACTTTCAGATCGTGAGTGGGGGCTATGCTTCCAGTAGGATAACTCAGGTGAAAGCCCTTCAAGATCATGGTCTTGGAGATGATAAGGAGTTGGTGGTTTGTGTCCAATCTGGGGAGGATGGGGTGACGCTGTATGAACTTGGGAATAGTCAGACTGGTAAGGGGATGAGGATCCCTTGGGATCTTGTCTATAATAATAATGAAATGACCCTTTGTTTTAGCTGTAATTAAGGAGCGTTGTAAACTCACGGTTCCATCCTCATCATCGAGGCCACCTACTTTCGGCCTTGTCCACACATCCAAGTCCAAAGTCTACTACTGCACTGAAGGGTCTGGGACCCTGTACGAGTGGGACTTGGGTGCTCCACTAAACAGGATGCTGCAGGCCCCATTGAAGGACGCTGCTAATCGAATCACCAAGATGAAATTCTACGACGACCACACCCTCCTTCTTCTTACAGAGGCTGGGTCCATCCTGTCCCATGACCTGCGACAAAAAGAAGGAGGACTCCCAACCTTGACTTCTTCAGGGTCTGAGACACTTTACAGCTTCGACACCCTCCCTTCATCAAAGCCCCATCGTCTCACCATCATCGACTCTTTGGGGGGATATGAGACTTTCGACGTTCGGAATCCCAGTAGCCCTCAGTCCAGGACCCGTCTCCCAATACCACCATCAAGTAGTAGTGGAGGCCAGCAGGGAGTCGTGAGGGACAAGTTTAACTTGGAGTACAGTCCAATGGTAGATTCCAATGGTGGGTTTGACTTCATCGTGTCCGGGCTCAAGGACGACGTGGTGCACGTACTGAGAGAAGAAGAATCAGGTGGGCCATCTGATCCACCACAACAACAACAAGAAGAGCAAGACGCAATTTGTAATAGTAAAAATTCTAGTGGTAAAGATAAAGATAATAATTTTGATAAGTTCACCCTGAGGCCTGTCTTTGTCCACGACGGGCACACGAGGATGGTGAGCACGGCGGCCTACGCCAAGAGTGTGGAAAGGTTAGTTTTTTCGGCTTCCGTCGATGCCATGCTGCATGCTTGGCAGTACATTCCTCAGGGATTTTAGTTAATTACTTTAATTAGGTGTTTAAGACCGTGTTTAGTTAATTAATTAGTGTCTAGTGTCATAGACAGTGAGGAGGAAAGGGGATCCAGAAGGGGGGTCTTCTGGACAAAGGATGAGAGAGAAGTTTGTAAAGTAATCCTTTAAAATTGTAAGAAAGACTAATTAAGTTTTGTTAATTAACTAAGTAGTTCAATCGGTCAGTGTCTGGGTGGTTGGGTTAATTGAAGATGAGTTGTTTATCTGAAGGATAAGTCATGTCAGTCATATATGTTAAGTTGGGTGCATTTTCCATTGCATTGATTAATTAATTAGGGTTCTTAAATTCATTAAAGCATTAATTTATTTGGATATGGTGATATCTTTCTCAACTGCATTTATTTACTGATATTGATAACACTTAGTACATAGTATAGAGTAGTGCCACTACTGACGATGTTGTTGCGCCACAAGACACAAAGGGCTGACCTTGGAACCGATTGGATTGAATAAGTTCCTCCTTTGACTTTTGGTGGTCCTTTGTCCGTGGTCGACCTTCTCACGTCGTCGAAGTCGTCGTGTCAGATAAGACGCAAAAAACGCTGAGTTTGCTTATGGGTCGCGGCGTTTAAGTGATTTGTTGGCGTAAAGGAAAAGTAGAAAATATGCGCATAATCGGCGTGTTTTGCTGCGGAAAGCTTATCTTGCTTAGGTATAAACTGGCGTATGTTTTGTCTTGTGATTCCATAGGACATTCATTCCTTTCACGTAGGAGAACTTCCTCATCATGTCATCAAGAGTTGACAAGTTTTTTACTAATTTTTTCCTTGTGATTCTGTCAGGTTCTTCTGATTGATTGATTGATCTCGTCCGTCCAAAAGGAGGCAGTGCCATAAACGAAGCAAACGTGATGATGAAGTGCTGCAGACTCCACACCCGCGGAAGGGACTTTCTCCGCCACCACCCTGCAGTTGCAGTTCCCTTAGACGGTCTCAATAGTCAGGATAAGAGCAACAGGTCTAAGCGTTATCTTACGACATGGTCTCCACTTGCGACTTCCTTCAATTCGAAACCGTCAAAGAAGCTAACATCCTTTCTCAACAAGGTACGGTGGCAGGCACTCAAATGTCCTTAAAATTTAATTATGCTTATTTTTTCTTCATGTAGCAAGGCCTATTTGGCATCTCCGCCCTCCGCGAACCCACGGGGTTTCAGCTCCTGAAAGAAAACTCGGTGGAAGAGTGCGACGCGTTAGTTAATGAATGCCTCTCGTCCAGTAGGGAAAGAAAACTTGTCGAAATCTTTGACCACCTCTCGAATTCGCTATGCAAAGTTGCTGACATGGCTGAGTTCGTCCGCGTCGCTCATCCCAGCGAATCCTTCGGCCAGGCTGCTGAAGACGCTTGTCTCTCAATTAGTCGCCTTGTGGAAAAGCTAAACACCCATCGTCCCTTGTACCTGGCGTTGAAAGGGTCCACGGGACAAAGTGACGTTCTCCCTTTGACTGATGTGGATGAACATGTGGCGCAGCTATTTCTTTTCGATTTCGAACAGAGTGGCATCCACCTGGATAAGGAGAAGAGATCTCGAGTTGTGTACTTAAACGATCTTATTCTCTACACTGGGCAGCAGTTTGCGGCGAATGCAATGCGACCAGCCGCTGTCAGCAAGGATAAGCTCCCTATGAATATTCGCTCTTTGTAAGTTGGAAATTGAAATTCGATCGGTGAAGGGCAAAAGTGACACTAAACCTGTTTTTTGTTTGTATTAGCTTTCCTTTGGACAATGACCAAGCTCTGGTGACGGGGTTGTTTTCTGACGCGTCTTCCGAGGCAGCGAGAGAAGCCGCATATCGCATTTACCTCTTTCCTGACAAGAAGCAAGACGAATTGTTGATAAACTTACTAACTGCAAGGAATGAACTCGCGGAAGTCTGTGGATTTCCGTCGTTTGCGCACAGGTTGGTATTATTTTTATACGTTTCTGTTGGCAGAAGGCAAATTTTGAATTATTTGTTACAGAGCTTTGCAAGGCAGCCTCGCTGAAAAACCGACTCTTGTAGCAAACTTTCTCGAAAGTTTAGCAGACAAGTTAAGACCACGAGCCGAGCGTGACTTTTACCGCATGTCAAAAATGAAGAAGAGTGTTGTCCAAGTCTGGGATCCTCCCTACCTAACTGTTGAAGCTAAGAAGAACATTTTATCTGTGGAGAAGAATGACTTTATGCCTTACTTATCCTTGGGTGCTTGTATGGAAGGATTGAACTTATTGTGTCAGCAACTATTTAACATTGAATTAGTGCCACAAGAAATTATTCCTGGAGAAACTTGGGCCCCGGATGTTTATAAAATTACCGTGAATCACAAAACGGATGGGATTTTGGGGGATATCTATTGCGACTTTTATGAGCGTGAAGGAAAGCCACATCAAGACTGTCACTTTACTATTCAAGGGGGCAAGGAAATGGAGGATGGCACTTATCAAGTATGCCTGCCTGTCTGAAGTTAATACCATAAATGTTGAGACTTGTACCTCTTTCAGAATCCTATCGTCGTTTTGATGCTAAACTTTCCCCCACCGTATAGTAATTTGCCATCCCTCCTGACTCCTTCCATGGTGGACAATCTTTTCCACGAAATGGGACACGCCTTACATTCAATGCTAGCTAGAACGAAATACCAACATGTTACGGGGACAAGATGTACGACGGATTTTGCAGAGGTTCCCTCCATTCTGATGGAATATTTTGCATCTGACCCACGAGTATGTTTTGAGTATTACTAAGGTTCAAAACTGAGTTTTTTAATGTTCATAGGTTCTTGCTACCTTTGCACGGCACTTTCAAACAGGAGAAGTGATGCCTCCCGACCTAAGAATGAAGTATTCGATGGCGAAGCATGTATTTTCTGCGTCGGAAATGCAAATTCAAAACTTTTACGCTGCCCTCGACCAGAAACTTCACACAGGGAAGTTTCCTCTGCAGAAACCCACGATTGAGATTATGGAAGAAGTACATAGTCAATTTTATGGAATCCCTTATGTTCACAATACGGTAACAAAGATCCTGCTTTTGTGAGGGCACAACTAACTGAAATTGTTTCAACTTTTTTTAGGCATGGCATCTTCGCTTCAGCCACTTGGTGGGCTACGGAGCAAAATACTATTCCTACCTAATGTCCAGAGCCGTGGCGTCCTGGATCTGGCAAGAATACTTTCAGGAAGACCCCTTCAATGCGACAAATGGTGAAAAGTATAAATCCGAAGTGTTAGCTCATGGTGGAGGAGTCCCTGCGAAGCAACTAGTGTCCAACTTCCTCGGCAAAGCAATTACCCCAGAAAGCCTAACCCAAGCCCTCATCATAGACCTTGACTCTAATCAGAAACGTTTAGACACTTACTTAGATGGCCGACGAGAACTTTCGCAATAATAATAGTCATAACTAAATTGCCAACCAGTCTTCTAGTTTAAGAGTACCTGTTGTTGAGACTTTATATGAGCACAATTATGAGGAGTGACTGAATGTGATATGAGGACGACGACGGATTGAGCTAAAAAATTATAATGTTACTGACGAATAGTAGTGATTGATGACCGTAGATGATATTTAGACATAACCACTTTGTGCAATCGTTTCGTTTTATACAAACCAATAGCTTTAATTCATAGTTCTTCCTTTCCTTCCTTTCTATAGTTTAGGTACTACGAGATGACTAAATAGATACTTGGTAGAAACTTTTTTCAAAAAATAAACAGAGAATAGATATGTGTACCTAATTCATAACAACTAGTCAGTCCACTGGGAATAGTCAGGACGGCTCCTTCCCCCCGTCCTTCGCCACACTTTTTCCACATCCTTTGTGCTCCATGCAGATGTAACATTTATATTAAGTACTTGAGTGTTAGGCGTACATCCTATTAATATCCTTTTGATAATGGTCTTGAATATTTTTCCTTTTCAATTTAAACGCGGCCGTCACAAGTCCCATGTCTGGTGTCCACACGTCACTGCATAGCTTGACAGCCCCAGGGATCTCAAACTTGACTAATTTAGCTGACGCCCCATGTTTCTGAATGACTTTCAACACGGCTTCCTCTATCGCTGGGTCGATGCAAAGTTGCTCAAAGGTCATGTCTCCCTTTCCCATGTTTGTGGCCAGGGCGTGCAACTAAAAAAAGAGTCATTCATTACACTTCTATTGCCACACTCATTTGCTGTCATACCTGTTTGGCAGCAGGGACGAGCAAAGCCACGCAGTACATTTTGGAAGCGTCTCCATAAACGCAGATGTTGTCGACCAAGGAACAAGTTTTAAGCTCTGACTCCACCTTGCCCAAACTCACGTACTCTCCTACCTGGAGTTTGACAAGATCTTTCTTCCGATCTGGAAGGAAGAAAATGAAAGTTAGGTATGGAATGTCTTACACTTTTTAAATTACCAATGATTTTGAAGCATCCATCCTCATGAATTTCTGCAATATCCCCACTTCGGAACCACCTTCGTCCACCCTCAATGAAAAAGTCACGAGCTGTGGCTTCCGGTAGTTTGAAGTATCCGAGTGCCACATTGTCCCCACCAATCAGAACCTCTCCGCGTGGATAAGGCTTGTCAGAGATGAGGTAGTTTCCTTCTTCCCAGTTCACCAGTCGTAGGTCACAGCAGCCCAACGGAGCTCCGACGCGACCCGTACTCATGTCCGTTTCTAAAAGCATAATGCCAAAGTCAAGTCAGGAAGAAAGGGGTTAGCTTTGCTTTAGACTTACGAGCTGAGAGAGTGGCACATGCAGCCGTCTCCGTGAGTCCATACCCTTGGAGAAGTGGGACGCAAAGACAGTTTCTAACAAATTCATGTGTGTCAGGGGCCAAGGGAGCACCTCCAGACGCCAGTATCCGTACCCTTCCTCCTACCAACTTTCTCAACCTCTTGAAAATGATTTTGTTTACGAGGGGAGTGTTGAACCCTCTCTTGTACCATTTGAGTTTGTAAGCGTAGAAAAAGTGGAACACGGCCTTTCCTACCGGACCCCCCTCAGACACCTTTTCTTGGATCCCCTTGTAAATCCTGTCCAGAATCAGAGGGACGCAGGCCATGACGGTTGGTTTGAGAATGGATGCGTCACCCTTACACCCCTTCTTGATCTTGGAGGAAGAGTCCGTCATCGTGAGTGGGGAGGAGTAGCCGATGGGGATCCCGGCCATGAAAGAGAGGGACTCCACCATCATCTCTAGCACGTGGGCAAGGGGTAGATATCCCATGTACATGTCATTAGAGTAAATGGGTCCTAGGGCGTCAGAGAAGGCCATCATGACAGCCACAATGTTTCGATGGGAGAGCTGGACCCCTTTCGGATTCCCTGTTGAGCCACTAAAAAAAGTCCATAGATGAGATCTTTATACGTGTAAAGTCACTAATTTTATACCTAGTGTACATGACGATGGCCACATCGTCAGGGGTTGGAGGAGAGTTCAAAACCACTCGAGACAGTCTCCCTTTGGAAATGACGTCACAATACGCATGGACCTTCACCTCTTCAGGGAAGCCGGACGTGTCCGTCTTCTGAAGAGGATCTTCCATGAAAATCAGATGCTCCACGGACCCTGTACTCTTGAGAATGTTTCGAAACTTGGGCATGAGTTCATGAGACGTGAGGACGTATTTACACTGCGTCTCATTCAACCCATAAACCACCGCATCATCCCCCAAAGTGGCGTAGAGTGTGACGATCGTGACATTTTGCTTGAAGGCAGCAATGGCTGCGAGGAGCCATTCCGCACGTGTTTCTGCAAAGATGCAAATCTTCTCCCCAGGGACAACGCCAATCTCCCTCAACCCCTTGGCAAATCCGAGGGCAAGTCTGTCCACGTCATTGTAACTTTTCCAAAGATAGTCCCCTAGGACGTACTTTTTAAAGACTTTTCCATTCCCTTGAACCTCGTCCTCTTCGTCAATAACCTCCCTCGAGCCTAGGCATCTCTTGTTCCCGTACTTTTTGACAGAGTAGGAAAAGACCTTGTCCATCGTGTCAATGCCTTCTTCTTCGAGTTCGATGTGGGTTTTGGAGATGGGCGTGGAACTCCTGTAGGTGATGCCTCCATCCCGGCCTATGACTTGAGCCTAAAGACAAGGCAAATAAAAAGTGTTTTAAATGGCATCTTTAAGTGTCTCTAAATACCTTTGTCTCCTTATCCTCCCGAACTCTCCTCCAAGGTTGCTGGAGGATGGTGTAGAGGGGCAATGTGAGAAGGTCAAAGAGGAATGTGAAGATGTTCAGAAGGATGGTGATGAGGGTCTCCCGTACTGCCATTATACTATTTTATACACGTCACTACTACACTTTAGTTAGTTAAATGAGTCTGGTTTGCTCGTCTGGACCGGTCAAGTCAAGTGATTTAGCGGTACTGAACTGAAATTGAGGAGAAAAGGCGATTGAAGTAATTAATTACGCAGACTCGACTCTCTATCTGCATTTATGCATGCAAGAAAAGTCAAGTATAAATGAGACACTTTTATGAATGAATAGACAGAGGTTACTGTGTACTAATGTATCACATTTTATATAGATATTTTATGACTTAAACTGGGTTCAATTCAAATCAGTTTAAAACCAAAAATCCATTTATTAAATTACGACATTGGGGGCAGATGCGATAAAGGCAAAGGTCCAAATGGAAATGAAATAAATTCTGGATAAAAAGCCTTGGTGTTTGTGTGTGCATGATAATGATGGACCAGTATTGTAGGATTCCACCAATAATAATCGTCATGTCCATGTCATTATCATTACCACAAACTTCACACAAGCTTTAGTGTCTCTATTTACTTTTATGCCGGTACTTCATGTATACCTCTTGTATGTCATTAGCATTTGTTATGTGTAGGAAAACAATTTAATTTCCGACGCAGGAGGAAGTAGTGCTAAAAAACAGTCTAGCAATTCGCACTTTGCCCCACAACCAGTAATTCTTTTTTGCATCTTAGGTGGTACAAAGTTAATAATTTTAGGTCGATGATGGAGTTTGGAATTTGGAACCTCCTGGCGTGGATGATAAGACGATGATGAGATGAGTGTCATCGTCTCACTGATAAGAGATAATATTCCATGATAAGTGATAGTGATGAGGAAAGCATGTTAATAAAATGTCAATGTCAATTGCCCTCCCTCATTATCAGAGTCAGTCAGGCTATACCTACCTTGGATTTGGCTCTTGGATGGATGGAGAGTAAAAGTAAAGCAATTAATCGCATTTATCATTGGGGCTTTTGGGTGCATAAAAAATCCATTAATTACAGTGTTGCACAAGTGTGGAAAGAAGTCATAAATCCATCCATGAAAAAAAGTAATGAAGTTATCAGACTTTTAAGGAAAATGAGACACATTCAAGTCCGTTTGGAAGATCGTACGATCAGGCCTCAAAGTTCCACATGCATACGCATAATTATTACGCCGTCTTCCTTCAGAAATATCCATTGACTTTATGAAAACAAAAATATGAATGATAAAAAAAGTGACGTGACATGACATGATGACATGACTCAATCTGCAATCAAATCAATACAGGTCTCTCTGTACTTACAACTTGTTTTTTGGAGGTTGGGTACACTTTACACACGCACTCGTATATTTTCTGACTCATTTGATTATTATGAAATATAATGATACATTCAACCTCTGTAATAATACTACGTCAATAATTATACATGCTCATAATTTGTTGTTTTTTCCTTGAACATTGCTTTTGAACTAATTTGCATCCTGCGTCCTTTTTTGTAGTGCGTAAATGTAAATTGAATGAAAAAAGGTATTCCCGATAACTCCGGAAAACTCTTTTTCTTGGAGGTGCTTAAACTCTTCTTCTTCATGCAATCGTAGATTTCATTTTTTTTCCTGTGGGAAAAATGCAGACGATGCACTTAAGATATTAAATGAATTAGCAGTTATGTATGTATTTTAATGAATTGGATAGACAGACGTCCATGGTCCAATGGTGTAATTGGAAAACTGACCTTTTCACAAGACCTCTTCTCTCTGCTTCTTCATTCATTATAGAGAAGAGATAAGGAGACACACTACTAGTTCATGTTCATGGACGAAAAAGGTCTATGATTAGTCGTAATCAGTAAAAACATGCAAAGACAGTTTCCTCTCTTCTTCTATGATGATCTTCCCTATGGACTATGTGGCCTTTAGAAGTTCAATTTTGTGTAGTTTCCTTCCTCAACCTATAGCCACTAATCAATCCCTTGACTTCCTATTCATTACAACATTGACGTGATTGACAAAAATAAAGTCTACCCTAAAAAGCTGAGATTAGGTAAAGGTCTTTATCTTACCTCAATGAGTCCGGTCCGGCCTTCTTGATTGGAAAATGTAAACAATGCAGAGACTCAAACCTCGGTGAAATGTCACGTCGGTAAAATAATTTGCAGTCTTGATGCTTCTAATATAAAGTTTGAAGAATGGAGAACTTTAGCATGGGATAAAAGTCAGAAAGTTATTTGCAAGTATTTGTAAACTTCTTAGATCGAATATACTCCATGAATGCTTTTGAATGAGACACAACAAAAAAGTAGGAGACTTTCAGAAAACATTCCAGTCTTACTACTGCTAAAAATAATTGTTGTTGTCTGAAATGAAAAGTAGTGTCATCATATCATTTTTTAGGCAGTCAGTAACTTTTATTCTAGACGCTAGCTTCTACTCTGGTACAAGATACAACATGCCATATAGGTCCTCTGTCCAATAGAGTCCAGTCACAATCCAGTGATTGGATTGAATTAAATTCAATGGACCAGACTAACTGCCGAGGCATAGAGAATGATTTGATTCTTCTAGATATACTCTGTACCTACTTAGGCATTAGGGTTTTTGAAGGTCGCTTGACAAAATTGCGTATACCACATAAAGACCCACACGGGTCTCATATATTTTGTGGTCATCCTCATCAATCTGCATACAAATTAAGAAGGTTTGTGTGTGCAGCATCAGCAAAAAAAACCAATTTGCATTGATTCAGTCTCTTCCACCCCGATCTGGAAATCTTATTTGAATGGAAACGGCAACTCATCAACTTATGTACCCAAGGGTGGATTATCCCTATTTTTTATATTGCAAACCGAATGATAAGCGTTTTAAATTGAGCATGACATTAGAAAAGGTATAGACAGAAAGCAGAGTTACAACTGATTATAGACATGGCATAGGTAAAGTTAAGTTGGGACAATTAAGAAGATCAAGGATGCATCACGATATACGTTGCAGAAGAGTCTTTAACAGAAGGAGCTTGAAAAATGAAAGAAGAAAAGTCTTCTTCTTCATCATCCTTCCTGGCATGTGTTTCCTGGTATATATCTATTTTAACTTGGTGGCCTAGTTGGTAACTCCAAAACCGGATTAAATTAAACCGACTTACCCTAACTAACTTCATTTATAAATACAACAAAGTGTTTCTCATTTCTTTCATAGTGAAATGTGAAAGAGTTATCAGACTGTGACCCTTTGGGTACGCTATGCAACTCTCTGGGTGCTTATGCTTCAGACTCTTTTTCAATCCGAAGAGTCATCATCGTCATTGTTGTTGTTGTCCTCACTTTTCCACAGGCAAAGAGATGCATATGTAGTTAAATATGTACAGGCTCTATATGACACTTGGCACAGGATGCGTGAATATATGCCGCAATTAGAATGACATGAATAATCACACTCTTGAGACCAGAAACCTGGTTTCTGCAAGAGGGATGAAGAACCCATCATTTTCTCGGCGTGCCCCAAGTCAAATACAATAATAATTTTTCCGTAAGGTGAAAAGTCCGTATTGTCGGCTGTAAACTTTTAAATTTATAAAGTACATCAAAATGTAGAACATCATCGAACTCTGTCAAATATGATCTAACATTTTTTTCACCTTAATACTTAAAGCTTAATACAAATCAAGGGCAGGAGGATATTTTAGCAAAGCAACCCTTGTCCTGGTTGGCACTTATTGTGTATTGGCAGTCCACTTTTGTATGTCAGTAGTGGCAATGGCATAAAGTCAAATTACCCTAATTTTTAACGAAATTTTAAATGATTATCTTTATCAGGGTTGATACAAGTCAGAATGTGAAGTAATTCCGTTCCAAGATTTATTTATTTACGACCCTTAATTAACGGGTTTGAAGTCAGGGATGGAAAATATATAGGCCAACACTAACACTCCTGCCCATCCGACCAAACAATATGCCATAAACTCTCAAACCCCCGAAACGAAAAATGAAACAAAGTTATACCATAAAACCAAGCTATTTATTAAACTGTTTGAGGTATACGTATTATCACAATTTATAAATTATGATGATGATCCAATCCAACATTCATAAAATTATAATGCCCGCATTTCTAAATCTCTAAATCAAATCTAAATCTTCCGAAATTATTGTTCATCGAGCATCAAAGCCTAAAAAGAGTTTAATTACTTCATACCTTCCACTTTCATAACTGATAATTTATATAAACCTGCGACTTATTTGTGCATCAACATTTTTGATTTTTCTTAAACATTTTGGAAATTCATCATTTTTTTCGGAAATGAAAGTAATGCCGAAAAAATGCCTTTTTTCTTTGAAGCTGCCTCGAGTAACCTTCTTTTTCTTGGGTTTGGTCTGTTGTGTTATGTAAAATTGCAATGTTACGTTGCTTAATTTAAAAGTTTACTTTTCACCCTTGGTCTCTCATCCGGAACACGTAAGAAAAAACTCTATATGCCATGATGATGATAATGAATCTGATGATATAGCACAGATAAAAAGTATCTTTCTAAATACCTCCCGAGATAAATTGCATACACCGAAGGAAGCAATGTGCAAAACTTTTAAGCCCAACCTTCCTTCCTTAATTGGACCCTGCTGCCTGTGAAATATGGGAGCGAATTTGGTTTGGCTTCTTCGGTTTTAATCATATTTATTTGTGTGGTGGTTTCTTCGGTTCGGTTGGCTATAAGGTGTTGATTTTGACCAAATGCTTATACTTAGGTAGGTACCCCCTTCCTTCCTTCCCTCCCCCGAAAGAAACTGCGGTATTATTATGACGAGGAGGATCCTTGATGATGATAAGGATAGATAGGATAACGTTACGTTACCCGACTGCCTTACATTTAATTTAGGAATACCATTTATTTTTCTTCAGCAGGTGAAGGAGTAACCCTCATCCTTTAGAGATGTGTGCCCACACTATTTTTTGATCTGAAATGCAGAGAAAGGTTCTGCAAAAAAAGAATGCCCGAAGCTCGTGCAACATAAATAAAATAACGTAACGAAACTAATTCATCTGAGAAGCACAATTATATCAAAGCCTTTCACAGAATTTACATCCTTTTCAAGGATTTTCTTAGACTTAGACAAACTGCAGATGACGACGACATGCCAAAAAGCTATAAACTAACTGTGCGATTGAGGGAAAAGAATGACAAGAGGAACGGGCATTCGTTTGTGAGTGAATAATTGTTTCAATGCAAGAAGTGCAACTCAAACTTGAATTTGACTGAGCATCGTCTTCATTTTATTGTGTCTCAAATTGTCAACTTTTTACGTCAATTCAAACAAAAAAACCGTTCGTCCTTTTTCTTTGAGTGCATTCGAATGGATTAACTTTGATAAAGGCTATTTTTCATACAATTTTTGTCAGCGAGACAAGTTTTTTTGGAAGTGAAGTGAGTCAAGTTTTGCTTAAAGTTTCTAAATGTGAGGAAGTAATAAATGTGCTACGTTTTACCAAAAAAATGGAGGATTGGTGAAGTGTAGGAGAGAGTCATGGGGTCGAGAAGATCAGTGGGAGTCTCACTTCTCCCCATCCTGCTAAAACTAACCATAATTCTAAGAAGGTTTGGGGATTGTGCCAGTGTGGAAGAAAGCAGGAATACCAGTGATAATCTTAAGAGTGCCAATAATGATAATGACAGTACAATCATCAAAGGCCCTGCGCCCAGAACGTTGCCTTTCCTCTCCCCGGAAAACATATTCTCGGCAAATCCTCCCATGCATGACGTTCTCCTAGCCTCGAGTCGTGACCTAGGCCTTAACACTCCTGCAGAGATGCTGAAGGACTTTTTAAAGTCGAGAGGGTTGAGCCTTCCCCTGGACCCGACGTCTTTGACCACATCGCTGGACCCTGTGGAGCTTAACAAGTTTCTGGCAAGGCTCAAGCCAAAGCAGGGGAGGTTGGATCCAAATCTTCTGTTGGATAAGGATGGGTTTGTTCCGAATGTTTTTGGGAATTTGTTTTCCTCTTCGTCTCCCAGACCGAAACAAGTGCGACATACGACCAAGAGGGTGGATAAGGAGGAGTTGTGGAATCCTAGTGGAAGTGGTAGTATTGGTCCGTCCCCCTTAACCGACGAGAGTCCCAAGTTCTCTTCAAAATTCAGAGGGGTTAACAACAACAACAACGCCACAGACCACATTACCGACCCGAACATTCGGAACCATCGACTCTTTGAGTATGAGGATGATGACCATAACGCCAGTACTGGAGACACCAGATTGTTCGAGACGTATCAAAACTTTACCCACATAGACCAAGCTGAAGACTTGCTTGCGGACAGTTCGGAGCTACCTCCGGAACGGTTTGTGGTCAGGGTCAAGCCACCTCCAGGGTTCAATTATACACCATCAACAACGCCTGGTTGGGTGCCCAAACCAAGGCCCAATAAAAAGGATGCCAACTTATTTACCACGTCCTCAAGACCTGTGTCAATGGAGGGGACTGGATTCGACTCAAATGGTGACTTTGTGGAGTCATCCGAGGGTCGTCTCACTCCGCCCCGAAACATCCCTCCGAACGTCTTCCTCCCTTTCCCTGCAACTGGGGATTCGGACACTTTGTCAGACCCTTCCTCCTCCTCATCATCAATTGAACCCATGCACAATCAACTCCGCCCTCCAGGTGGGATGTTAAGGGAACCCCTAAGAGAGAGTTCGACGGAAAATCTCGTTTTCATCACGCATCCGAATGGGAAAATGAGCCTGGCGTCGGCATCTTCTTCTTCATCTGGGAACAAGTTTAGGTCTGAGGAGATCCGTGATATTATAGGGAGCTCTAATAACAAAAACATCAAGTTCAGGCCAAGTCCAACGGACAAAATCCTATCCCCTCCCGTCTTTGTGGATCCTGACCAAGACTTTTTCACATCCACCATTCGAAACGACGAGTCACAACAGCAGCCGCAGCAAAGCACCCCACTCGTCGTCCCGAGGAGGAGGCATAAGAACCCTCGGTTGGAATTCGGCCCAGAGGACTTTCACCCCATCAACGGAGACTCCCTAGACCACACTGTGCGTCATCGAAAGAGAAAGCCTTCCTCAGAGGAAGAGTCGGCCGTCACAACGCTGGCGCAAGACCCAAGACCCTATCCTCCTCTGGAAGATAGCGACCTTCCCTTCCCACCCCCACGATCGACCACGGTTGGAAGTTCAGGAGTCAAGTCGGATCGGGTTTTAGATGACAGGTTTTATATTCCCCAGGATGGTGGGGACTACCATCAACAAGGACCACCTATATTTCATCAATACGCCCACTTTCCCCAACACTACGCCTTCGGCCCAGCATCAAACGAGGCGGAATTCCAATACAATCCACAACAACAATCACAGCAGCAAAACTCCCAAGAGACTAATCCCTACAACCATCGACGTCCGTCATCATCACGTCCTCACAATCAAGACAATCTTGAGATGTTTGAAGAAGGCCCTTCGAGTTATAAGAATCCTTCCAAATCGGGAGTCATTGTGGCTCATAATGGGGACCAGATTTATGCCGGAGGACATATCGACAAGTACGCCCATCCCTTCGCAGATCCAGAGGCCCAGCCAGAGTACTCCACCTACTCTTTCAACTCCAATGAAGGGTGGTCAAATACGTATTGGATTTTGGGAGGGTTGATTGTCCTTTCTGCCATCACTGCATTCCTTCTACCCTCGATTATCCGGTCCGTGGGGAGGAATCGGAAGAATCGGGACGACCTACAGGTAGGCATTAAATCTTTGTCACTTTTATGAAGTCGTTAACTGTTTTCCCTTAGGATGAAAATACCGAGTACTTCGACGACCAAACAATGTCCTCAACCACAGTCTCAAATTCAAATACGGAAACTTCACCACCGCAGTACACTTATGGAGGAGGAAGTTCCTCCGACGATCCCCTGGATCAGGACCCCACTGCTGACACGGACCTCTGGACAGAGATCAAGGGGGTCTACAACGACGTTGTAAAGATAGTTCGAGGTGACTATGGAGGGATTGTGAACAAGTTGACGAGCACCGTTGGAGGAGGGAACAAGGACAAGTATGAGAATCCGGACAAAGTCGGGCCTAACATTGTGTACAGGTAGGTTAGCGTGGGTCCTTATTTTTTGAAGGTACTTAAGAATATCTTCACAATTCAGGGACGAGGAAGTTCTTGACGAACCAACAGAGGATCATTACGAAGACATTGAGCTTGAGGTGACTCCCATCCACAACAGTAAGCGTCATCGGAAGAATCGGTTGAAAAACCGGAAGGGAAAGGATGATCTGTCCCTAGTCTCTTCAACCACCTACGCATCAGCCCATAGGAAACGACCCAAGAAGAACCGAAACATTCAAAGCACCATCAACTACGTCGTCTCCAACAGTTCTCCCATGATGAACCTGGAGGACTCCAAGTATGAAGAGGTCTTGATGATGGAGAAGGAAAATAGTGAGGAGGAAGGAGTTGAGACTTCCAGAAGTGCTTCAGACACCTCACCCCGGAATAATCTTAATCTTATTGACGACACAATGGCCACGTTTTACTTGGGTCCTTCGTCATCTTTCTCTACAAACGGTGGTGGTCCTACCACTACGACTTCAACGCCAATTTCACCTTATTCTTCACCATCTTCGATGGACAGTTTTCTAGGGGAGTGGGCCAAAGTGCAGTTGATTGGGAGTTCTAGATAAGTGGTTTGGATACGACTTGGGCTAATGACTAACTTTTAGATAGTTTAAGTTTGGGCTAAGTGTGTAAAAATGTGTTGTACATTTACCAATTTGGGAGCTTTCAATTTACTTTTTAGGTAACGGGAGACCAGTATTTTTTATTTACAGTCAGTTTTATATAACTTATTTTACATGCTATAAACAAATTACATTTTATAAATTGAAATAAAGACAGGAGTGACATTGGAAAAAGGAAATGAAATACGGC
>JAQIWU010000792.1:0-21665 GCA_034696445.1 Isotomiella minor | reverse complement strand
ACCATTGTTTGTAACATTTATTACGACCAAAAAAATATGAGAAATGAAAGTTTTCTTTGCTTCATTAAACAAGCATAAAAGGACCATTCCCTTTTCCTTCATGCAAAAAATTGCAAGCTGTTGAGTAATTTCTCATTTTATAAGCCATCATACATGACTGTAGACATGCCAATTTATGAAAAGCCAGACCAAGCTGTTTTGTTTAGTTTAGTTGAGAGAACAATATTCACTTCACTTTCATATATAAATATGAAAACATTATGGAACCATGTTTTTGTGTGTGGAAAAGCGAGGTTTGGTTGTTTTCTTATTTTTGGATCTCTCCAGACTAGCTTAGCTTTCTCCCTTTGGCAACTTTGTAGAAGAAAGAAGAAAGGAGAGAGGGGGAATGGAGAAATATAGGAAGTCCCTTATGATTTTGTGACAAATTACTCCGACTCAATGTGGAGTTACTCTACGCTTAGCTTGAGTGAAGCAATAACCATTTCTAAAATGTCAGCACAACCTGCGACACTTTACTAGTTTCCGAGATTCGCTCTATGGGTATACTAGGCTCCTATGTGGCATATTACTTACGCACCCTGCCATGTCGTAAAGTGGCCAGGGTTACCATTTTTACTTTTCCACTTTCACATTCACATCAACCTCACAAAGTGTCCCTTCAAGGGCGAATGCAAGAAAATAAAAAACGCATGAGGAGATGAATACTACATTCAAACGCTTGGCAATTTTTTAAAGATTCTGGATGCATATAATTGTAATTTTATTATGGTGTACATTTGGAAGAGACTTTGTTCCTGCTAGGTGTCCTATTCCTTGTCTTGTCTCTCATTGCTCCGAAAGAACCTTTGCACTTGCACATTCGGAGGAGAGACTTCTGATCTTCTCTTCCAAAGAAAAAACACAGAGAGAAAGTGAAGGAGAGAAAGGAAGGAAGGAAGGATGGTAAAAGTGGTTGAATCTCTGGATTCTGGAGTTAGTGTCATCCAGACTTTCACCGGATCGCATCGTGCGCACACAACATATCTCCACTTTCTCTCTCTCTCTATCTTGTCTTCTCCTTATGCGCACTAAAGATACAAGAAGAATTCGAGAATTCATGCAGGTCAATCACATTTTGTGAAAAATATGTCATACAAGCATCTCTGTCTTTTCTGCCCAAGTCCATGTGACCATTAAAAATCCGCATGGTAACATCAAGGTGGGGTCAAGTGAGACGCTTCTCGTTTGCCCTTCAACTTGTTATAGTTCTCGGTTAAAACACATAAAAAAAGACAAAAAATGACGCCCAGACTAGCACTCTTGGTATTCGTCACCTTCTTGGCTTTTGTGAGTGGGACCACCCGACGTGGTGGTGGGGGTGACGATGAGGAAGCAGTAAAGTGCGTCTGTGATGAAACTTGTGAACACTTGCGTGGGGACGATTGCCCCTTTGGACTCACCTTTGACGTGTGTCGATGCTGCCTCGTCTGTGCAAGGGGAGAGTCCGAACCTTGTGGTGGGGCATTGGGAAACTGTGCCATAGGGTTCCACTGCAGTCAAGACTACTTCTCCCCCCAACCCAACGGGACCTTTGTCATGACGCCGGCAGGACACTGCTCACGTAAGTCTCTTCATCATCATCTTTTGACAAAGCAAAATAAATAGCCTTTAACAAATTTTGCAGGTGAAGTGAGTGGCTGTGGGAACCGCTTGGAGGTCCGCTTCGGCTGTGTCATTGACTACGGGGGAAAGTGCATCTGTTCCTCTCGCTCAGGGTGTCCAGAAGAGACCCTGTTCCTCTTCGACACGGAGGAAGAGTGTGAGTCCCGGATGGCATACCTCATTGCCAAAAAGGACTTGGAGATAACAATGACTTCCGGGAACGGCTCTGTGTCAGGTCAGAATTGACTCATTTGCTTTTTTTGTGTGTGTCTGTGGAGGCCTGTTGAATTGTTTCAACCGCAAAGATTGAAGAATCAACCTGTAAGAATTGAGAGTGGACTAAAGTCTTCTTGTCCAGTCAAAGTCTTGGGAAAGAGAGATTTTTTTTCTCTCTTTGGCATTTGATTAATGCGTCAGCCGGCTAAGCTATGAACTCGAACGTGGATGGATGAGACAGATAACTTCTAAACAGAGATTGAGCACCTACTTCCTCCTTAGTCAGACAAAGTAAAGGCCCATTTTTTTTATTCCCACACCCAAACACACACACACGCACAAACTGACTGGGTTGAAAAATGTAGAGGATTGTTGAAAGAATGTCTAAAGACGGATTAATCTACTCCTCTTCCTCTTCTTCCTTTCTCAACTCAACAAAGCCAACTTTCACTCATCCATCAAACAATGCACAATATTTGTGTCTGTCTCTACCTACCTCCATACACTTCAATTCACTTAAAGATAAGTGCATGGTTTCTGCATTAAAAGCAAAGTAGAGATAATCCAAGTTTAGTTTGGAGAAAGTTAAAGTCAAGAGTTGTCTGGATGGATGGAAATTTTCCTTCCAATGATTTCTCTAATTGAAGTATGAATGATGCTAAAGGACTTACACACTAGACTCTCTGACTTTTAGTATTAAACTAAACCCCTTTCACTCTCCCCTTCCTTCCTGGCCGTTACTTTACCAACTATTATCTCTGTATTGTGTGTGTGTGTGATTTCTGATTTGACTTGGCTGTGGGCTCGGATTTTGGTGGACCTAAAAGTGAAGTTACTAAGTTAACTTAAGTTGGTAGGAGGAAAGTCTTCTTCTCACAGCTTCTTGCAAAGTTGCCAAACTTTGAGGAATCAAAGTTAGAGAGAGAGTATAAAGTCTCTTTAAATTAGAGTCGCTTCATTCATTCATTCATGTGAGCGTCCTTTCCTTCGTCGTGTCCTCCTGCTTTGATCTCTGTGTTTCATTAGAGACCTAAAACCGAAAAAGGATGTCATCATCATCATCGGTCTATGGACTATGGACCATGTGAGGTTTTGTGTATGAATGTGAATGTGGAATCAAGGGACGGACGGAGTAGTGGTGGTGAAAAACCTAATGAGCACATTTTGTCTCATGATTTTGGTCTTTTACCAACCAATCGAGAAATTAATGAGCTAAAATTGGGCTCAAAAAGTACCCAAAAGGTTTTGGCTTGTTTGGACGTTCATTAAGCCCACTCCACTTCAGGACGAGGACGAATAATATTTTAACTCCAACAGTCATCAAACGACTCTCACTCTGAGGTCGCAATTAAATATTGGCCAGGTCACCTCTCATTAAGAATAGAGAATTATTATTTTCTCTTCTCTCTCTCTGTTTGTTATTTGCCAAAAATTTTATGGACTCATGATTTTCCTAAGCTTTATGTTTTTCCCCTTAATTATCCCTCCAGTGAATATGTATTTGAGGAGTGTGGTTTTGCCTTAATTCAGAGGGAACTATGCTGTGGGGATAGATGTATGGGATGTGGTGGTTGTTGTATAGGAGCTTATATTTCATTTATGCCTCTGACCTGTTGAGATTTACGGGTGAGGTAAAGAAGAGGGGGCTAATAATGAAGCGACTCATGCTTCTCATTAAAAACAAAACTTTATATACACACACACCTAAACCTAGTCTAGTTTTGTTGGAACATCAACCAACCAGAGGGAGGGTGAAAGTTGGGGAGTTGGTGTTGTAAATGAGTATGCAACTAATTAACTTTTATACTGCGAGAGGAGCTGGACGGATGTCTCCAGTGTTTGGGGCCCGTATATATATAAATGTATAAATCTTGATGAGCCTGGGCACCCAAGAACTTAGCGTTCATTATAATGCTTAATTGCCCCCAAGAGGTCTTGAACTCATAAAGCTATCAACCCAAAACGAAACGAACTTTCACTTAACATCCGCTTTCTTCCGAGAGTAGGCACACACCTGCCGTTCCACGAACTGTCTCCCACCACCGGTAAATTTCTCAACAGTCGAATAAACCATCTTATCTCATCATCATCATACTTTCTCTCTTTATTTCCTTTATAAACAATGTATAAAGTAATTCAATTCATGGCTCCAGAGGTTTTTGATTCCAAGAACTTGTCTACTTGCGCATGGCCAAATCCAACAAAAAAAATAGCAATTTCTATAATCTCAGGTTTCAAATGATGATACCTGATACAAGCTCAAGAACCAAGGGTTTTTTTACATAAGGCATTTATTCCTTCACCCAAAAACATTTTGACCAAGGATATATAGAAAAAAAACGAATGGGATTTATGTAGCTTCCTTTGGGTGAGATGAAACCTTAGAACTTTATGTAAGAACCGATTGTGAATGGGAAAGCAAAGCAAGTCTTTTCTTTCTTTCTCCACTTTCACTTCAATCTTTTTTATACAACAGATTAGATTACATGTCTACATATGTATTTTAATCCCGCCCCCCGTGTCCTCACCCTCACCCTTTGTGTGTGAGGCGTGGGTTCGCCTCTTTCGTTTTTTTGTAAGAAATAAAAAATTGAAAAGAAGAGGTAGGCAAAAAGGTATGTAAATTCCCATGTACAACTGTGTTATAGTATGTGTGAATAAAAAGAATTCCCAGGTCAGAAGAGAGAAAAAAATGTACAGATCTTCATTTAACTTGCTTGTTTTATCCTTCATTTAAAAGTTCTGTCTTAGGGAAAGTCCTTTGAAAGGCAGTGGAGAAGAAAATCCGAAACGAATCTGCATAAATGGTGAGAGAAAGTAGAGAGTTGACTAAAATGCAGAGAGACGATATAGCAATTGGATTGGATTGAGTGATTCAAATTCAAAAGTACAGTCATCTTGTCTAGTCCACAGAATCCTTAAAACGAGTTCATTATCACTCCACTTCACTTTATCCAAGACTCTCAAAGCCCCCCAGGATTACTTTACTACCTACTTTCTCTTCCTCTTCCTGTTCTCGTTACTTTCATCTTGTCAGCACACCTTAGTCAGTCCTTCTTACAGATTTGGCTAAAGCACTCTGACTGACTATATACTCTCAAGAAGTCAGTGGCAAATTTGCTTTACATACTTTCCCTTGAACCGAAATGTATTACATTAACGAGAAGAGAGGAGACAGTTGTACATAGACAGGGCCTGCCTTTGCTCACATTGATTCACAATCACTTTTATTTATCTCTCAAATCCATTGATTGAGAGAGAAGAAAGGTCTTTCGAATAAGACAAAAAAAATGCCATTAACAAAAGTTGTTACCTTGCCTATTTTGTGAAGCAAAAAATTAAAATGTAAAAACTTAGGTAGGCATAAATCGATGATGCCTTATAAACTTTCAACTTTTGATGCAAAACTTTCGGCATTCGTATAGGAAGTAAAGTAAAGTAGTTACTTTAGTTCACTTTGGCCTGTGTGTCTAACCAATCTTAAAAGGCAACTTGTGGTTACTGCATTTAAGAGACGATTTAATTACGACAGGTAAAATTGGATTACACTCGACAGTAATTACCCAAGATTAAATACCTAAATGCAGAAGAGACGTACCATCAATGCATTCACTATCCATACATATAGGAGAGAGGAAAGAGGATGAAACTGGCCGTGGAATAAATAATA
Source organism: Isotomiella minor (assembly GCA_034696445.1). Taxonomy (NCBI): domain Eukaryota; kingdom Metazoa; phylum Arthropoda; class Collembola; order Entomobryomorpha; family Isotomidae; genus Isotomiella; species Isotomiella minor. The sequence continues at coordinate 16,135 of JAQIWU010000792.1, read as the reverse complement.
ATGAGGACCTTAAGTCAGCTTAATAATAATAATATTCTTTCTCGCTCTTGAAGGAAGGAGAAAGCAGAGACCAGACCAGAGACCGCTTCTTTCTCCGTCTTTTTTAGTGATAAATCTCATAATAACCGAACCAATTTCTCTCTTTCCTTTACTTTCTCTCTTCTCTTCTTTGCCAGGGAAACTCTCTAACATTTGTTGCTTCACTTTTTTTCGAATTGGGAGAAAGTTTTTCTCCCCTTTCATAAAAAAAAGTGAAAAAAAAGATAATTTAACTGATCCTAACTAGGCAGTGTAGAATCATCCACATAGGGCACCTTTTTTTCCTTCTTTCACTCACTCAATACGCTTTCACTTTTTGTTGGTCGTCCCTCGTTCTTCGTCATAGGGCATAAATAGAGGTTTTTGTGGAGGCTAAGGTGGCCGAGAATGGGGGGGCTAAACATTCTATTCAGACATTTATGTGAAAGTGGAGAGAGAGGCAGCAGATTTGGAGTCTAGATTTTGAAGTGGGAAAAGTTTTAATTGAAAATTCTGCATCCACATCCATTCTATGTTTGTTGCACGGTCTCTATTGTGAAGGAAGGAGAGAGAGAGAAGCAAATATTAATTCCTCCATTCACTAGGATGATAACTTCTTCTTTCTCCACTGCTGCTATTTATATTTATATTTATACATTACAATGTGCAATATTCGCAAAGCTATGACTTTATTCATTCTAAAATCAGAGGAAATCTCAAGATCTTCTCTTCTTCTTGAGATGCAAAAAGCAAGGGGAAATGAAAGTGAAGAGGAAGGTTAAAAAGAAGAAGTAAACACACTGCCTTTGAGGACGTCTTTGTAAATACTTGTCTCCTCTTCTCTGTAGGTATATCATTAAGAGGAAGTGAAAGTATAACCATAAGGCATAAGGAAACGAGGAGTGTGTATTTACCGTTCCCATAGAATTTGTTTTTTAGATGTGTCGCACCCAAGTGAAAAACAAACTTTGACTCCTTTCTTTATCCTTCTCTCTTTCTCTCCTTTGACTTGACTGCATTAAGTTTTTCCTCATTACCAAATCAACCAGGGAGGCAGAGAGAGAGAGAGAGAGGAAGTCTTCAAAGAAAGTCCATAAAGCCGTTTTAGACTTGACTTGACTTAGCTGCATAAAATCGGCTAAATATGTAAGCCGGTTGGTTGGTAAAAGGAAAAACCGAATGAAGCACAACAGAAAGAAGAAAGTGGATAAAGTTGGGTAAATACCGACACCCAAAATTTAGGGGAGGAATGCTAATGACCCTCTGCATCCAAATGACGAAGAGAGAGAGAGGAGCATTTATAATATGCACACTGTGTCTCTTAAAAGCGTTTTTGAAGTAGCGAAATAACGCTACTATGGATTTCCCTTCAGATTAAGATTCCGCATGACGCATGGAGAGAGTGAAAGTGCGTGAGAAAGGGAAAGACTTCCTACACTGCATGTTCAATGTTCCAAAGCAAACTTACTGTGTTTTGTATATCGTACCTCCGCAACATTCATTCATTGTAAAGAGTCTTTCTCTAGTCTGTGGGGACAAGAAGCTAGAGCATGTACATACTACATTTTACAGACTAACTTTACTTTCAGGAGAACCTGATTCGATTTCAGCCTCCTCTTCCCCTTGGGTTTGTTTGCAAAGTCTGTGACCTGTGTAATATTTAATGTAGACAGCTTTTTGCGGGATGATCATTATCGATTAATTAATTAACTGGCAGCAGGCTGAATTGGGCGGAAAATATGTATATAAAAGATAAGGGTGAAGGATGCAAAAACAAGGCACAACCATTTTAGCTTATAGCAATCAATTAGTCAAAGTGGCGAGTCAAATTCAAATATTTATTCAAGTAGGTACGTCTTTTGATGTAACCAGTTTTAGCTTTCCTAGCTTTTAATCCTTTAACAACACTTATCTCACGCACACTATCATATCTTATTGCTTTTTTTTGGTGGATCACACTTCACTTCATCTCACTTCAACGCCCAATGGATCGGGTCAGCCTCGTCCATCTCCTTTCTTTCTTTCTTTGTCCTTTCTTTAAGTTCTTCTCTCCTCTCTCATGAAGGATTTTTTTTTGGATTTGGGGAGAGGGTCTCTTTCTCACGTTCGATGGGCTGGTGCATTATTTATGACGGGACCTCCAGACTGGTATCGCACCAGTTGAGGACAGGATCATAAATTTTTCCTCCAACTGCCCTGTCAATTCTGCAAAACTCTTCTGCCCTTATTGGTTTATGAGATGGTCATCTCATCTCTCCTCTCTTTCTACTACGTCTCTCTACGACCATCCAATAAATTTGCACTCAACTATCCTTGATCCGATATGTTGGTACTAAATCCACTCTCTCTCTCTCTCTCCCTAAAAGATAACAATTCATGGATGGCAGGGATGCAGGTATGGAAGGTGAGAAAAGTGGATTTAGATAGGATGAAGAGATAACTTTTAAAGTGCTTAAAGGCGTTACCCTTATCGAAAGAACCGCACACGCATTTATCCCATACACCTCTCTCGCCTATAATCTCTCGGCCAAACCAAACCACCAAATCCACTTGTCCCAGGTATCATATGAGGGAAAAGTAATAAATAACCCCTCGTCGAAGAAGTTCTCTCTCGAAAAAGTAGGAGTGGGTGTGTCGAATTAAAGATGAGGGAGGGTGAAACACGCCAAAAACTTTTCAATTCTTCTTTGTACACTTTCTTCATATGCAGACTTCAAACTTACCAAGAAGCGAGGAAGGTTTTTGAAAAACTAGACGAAGAGAGAGAGAGCATAACAAATATTCAATATTTGAATATAAAAACCAGAGGAAGGAAGGAAGAAGATTGATTTGATTGTTTGATGAATGTATAGGTATATGAGCAGTCAAGATATCTACATAACATGGTTTTTTTTATCCGAAGACAGACAGGTAACCCTAAGAAGAAGAGGAGGGAGGATATTCAATGAATGTTATCCTTTCTCTCAAATACCCTACCATGCTTTCTCTTCTCAAGTACTCTTCGATCTTTCGCCTCAATTTCATTTCGGAAATTGAACCCCACTTGTCGCATTCACTTTCACATCGACATCGGGAAATCAAACCCAAACCCCAACATTTTATTACCTTTAAAAGAGAGAGGTAGATTCTTAGTATCTCCTATAAATAAAAGGTCTACATTTTGAGACTTAGAAATGTCAAATTAATTGTTAGCAAATACAAACTTACACTGTCCAATTATAACATGGAGCATTCAGTGAGCATTTGAAAGACGAGTGCAAAAAATACAATAGTGGACCACTTTCTCCAATTTCAAATGTGATGTTGATGTTGGGGAGGGTCTAAAGTGGATTAGAATTACCAAAAAAAAGCGAGAAGACGGAGATAGACGGCTGTGAGAAACGGTTTGGAATGCATATTGCAGACAAAAAAAAGAAGAAGCTCAATTTTCCTCTGCTGGTCCTAAAAAAAGTCGACCTTTTGGCTCGTTTGGATACTGCGATTTTCACTCTCACTCTCACTTTCATTTCCCTTTTTTCCATTTGGAATCAACATTGCAACGCATTGGAGGGACCAAAATGGGACTGCTGCTGCTGCTTCTTCTTCTTCTTCTGCGGCAGATGCGATGTGGGTGGATTTGGTTCGGATTTTCTGAAAACAATGAGATTACACGTGAAATGCATGACTAAACAAAACGCTAACACGATTTCCCCGAACCCGGATGATGGTTTTTTTTCTTCTTTCTTTCTCTGTCTTATGGATGCGTAAAAAGAAGTTGGCCATATTTCTTGACATGCTGTGTGGTGGTAGGTAGCTAGATACTACAATAATCGATAAGTACCGTTTACTTAATTTCCACAATGGTATAAAAAAAACGGGACATAAAAGGGACCCACACGGTACAAATTAATTTGGACAATAAACGTAAATGAAACACGTGTTTATTACAGGGAATAGCCTAAGCATTTAACACAAACCTCCTTCCCTGCATAACAGAGAAGAAGGAAGACAAAGTATCTAAGACCAACAGCGTCTTTTCTTCTGCTGTATTGTTGCATTGCGGAAAGAAGAAAGTCCGCTTTTAGCACAGTCCAGCCGTATATAGTGACGCAACTATGGTATATAAGAAATTCTCGTTCGTAGAAGAAGAAGAAGAGAGGCACTTTAGGACTCTTTCACCAGCAGACTGGTTAGATTTGATAGTACAGTTTTCATAAGTCCCAACACAATCTACATGAATAATTTAACTACCTGTCTCACAACCCAAAGACCAAAACCTTTCCTTACCTTCTCTCTCAAGTGATACTTTCTCCTCTCTTGCACCACACACACACCACCACCACACCACGCTCTCCTCGTCGTTTCCTCCTGGCAACTTGGCCAGTTTATTGTGCACAGAATAACAAGCACGCCATCAACCATTTGCCTATAATCGCAGAGAAAGCGAGGCAACCTCTAGCTTAGCTTCCTCTCTGCACTTTCTCCCCCCACCAGCAGCATGTCAAGAGCCAAGAGAAGGCAGGCAATATAGTTTTGCAGGGTGACTTTTGTATTAAATTTCTCAGAAGAAAGGAGAGAGGATTCAAATAGGAGGGCGACCCAAAAGCGCGATGAAACATCAGAGCACATTGAGAAGAATAGTAATGTCTTATTTCTTCTATCCTCTGCTGGAATTAAGCACAGAAAGAACACACATGCACATGGCCAATAACAGGTAAAGGGCTGAGGGTATCCAGAAATTTTCTCCAGATAAGAGAGACCCATAGTCAAAAGAAAGGAAAGGAGTTTGAAAGGGAAAAGTGAGATAATAGGGTATGAGGACGAGGAAGAGAGAGAGGAGACCCTTATTAGTTTAGTTTTATTCAACTTTGTTTTCCATTCTCTTTACTAGAATCTGCCTCTATATTTGCTTAACTTTCATCTCTTTATTTTTGCTTGGCGAGAGTTGGCAGTTCAGTTAAGCATCAGCATCATCCATCCGGTTTACGATGATTTCCCACTCCAATGGTTTCGAATAAAACTCCCTCATGAAATGAACTCACCAAAAACAAACCAAACCAAAAACTAAACAAGATCCAAGACTCAAGGAGAAAATTCTCTCTTCATTGTGTGTGTACTAATCATTTAGGGGGTCAGGTGCACTCCTTCCCTCTCTCATTAAGGAGAGAATCTATTGTCTCTAAAGTCTATAAAGCTTCTTCTCATAGCTCCAGGCAAAAAATGAGCACACAAATTTGCTTTGAGAGAACTACAGAGAAGGAATTTATTGTCCTAGATTGTAACAGAGAAATTGAAAGTTTAGTTATGTAAAGTATTGTGCATAATCAAATGAAATGAACTCCCGGTCATCATCACCATCATCCTCATCCTCTCTTCTTTCACCATTGTGTAGACAGAAAGTTATTTCACTTGTCGAGTGAAAGTGAAAGAGAGAGAAAGAAAAAGGCTGCTGGCAACGTCCTTTGTCACATTTTCAACTTATACTCGCGTACTTGTGTGTGCAAAATTTAATTTAGTTCAGTGGAAAGTCAAGTCAAGTCAAGTCAAACATGAAAAGAGAGGACAGAGAACAAGGGTGAAAGCATAGGAGAGACAGGGGAAGAAGAAGTAGTGGAGTGAATTAAATTTACGTAAATGAAAAACGTGGGCCGTGATTCTGTAAACCTTTGACGAGCCATGGTTGATTTGAATTTGAATCTCTCTCAAAAAGTGAAAGTGTGTCAGTCTTCAGAATTGCAAACTGCGAAACTAGGCTTCTAATAAAAAGAGCAACAAAATTCTCATGGAAAGGAAAGGGAACTCAACTTAACTTTTTTCGTATTGTTTTGTAATTATAATAAAGCAAACGTGGTGTAATCAAATGAAAGCACTTGACAAGAAGAGGAGAAAGTGAGTGACTAGAGAAGGGTATCGGAGAAAGTAAGGTATAGTAATCCTCCAAGACATAGAGAAGAAGATTATTTGCTCTTTTGGAGTGGAAATTAGGTTGATTCATGCAATTTACCAGGTCTCCTCGTCCTCGTCGTCTTCCAGCTTGACTTGACACTCTTTTCTCTTTTCTAATCTGCACCTCTTCTCGCTTCTCAAACTCTCAAAAAAAACTTTCTCTCTTTTCCGACTGTTATTGTTAATTGATCCCTCGTTCCTTGTGCCGGTGAGTAGTGGTGATTGGAAAATTGCCTTTGTTAAGTGTGTCAGTAAAAGAGCTTTCGTTTAAAATTAAAGCGTTTTCTAATTAGTTTTATTTTCACGCTCTGGTGAAAAGAATTGACATGACATTTTGGAAGACAACCTTGGGGTAACCATCATCATCATCATTTCCTTTTTATTTTCTCTCTCGGAAGTGACCACCACCGGGTCGCTATTGAGTCCTTTCTCAGAGAAGATTATTTTATGACCAGAGTGAATTTAGTGAAATTGATATTGTTGACATTTCCCTCTCTCTCCTCGACTTGACATTTCCTTCCATTCAGGCAGGTCTCAAAAGGCACATCTTTTAGACGACGACGAGGACACGAGACAAGTCAAGTCAAAGTCAAGAAGAAGATAAAGAAATGCTGAAGTCACACTCCTCCTCTATACTCCTCTATACGAGGAGTCATGCCGACAGAATTGGTTGCTCCATTACCATTTTCGATTAAAGTGGTCAGTTGAATGGAATGAATTAGGGTTGAGAGAGGGAGAATAGAGAATATAGACTTTTGGTGATGATTGGGAGAACTGACTAATCTTGAGAAAGAGAAAGCACACATTGGCTGCAAGTGCCGCATTACGTGTTGGTGAGGAGGATGAGGATCCCTCTCGTTCATCACATAATTAATTGGTATTCGCATCAAGTGGTACGACCCAACGACTATACGACTGTAGGGGAGGGTGGTGGTGGTGGGTGTGTGATGAAAGGCGATGAGAGAAGAAGAAGAAGAAGGAGTAGTAAAGTAAAGCGCTTCAAATTCCAAATTAAATTTCCCTCAACCGCACTTCTTTCCTTGGATAGACGAGCGTGTGAGTGAGTGAGTGACTGAGTGAAGTGAAGAAAGATCAAGAAGGCTAAGAGAAAGTTGAGCCCCAAAGATTTCCCAAGTCGCTTGTCCCTCTATTGGTTTGTCGATTGGATACAAAAACATCCGTTTCAACTTTCGCCTTCCTACCTCGTCCTTTCCTTACTGCCCAGACCATTACTTTGTACTTTCTCTCTTCCCAACCAACTGCTTATGCAATAAAGAAAGAAAGAAAAAGCAGGAGGAGAAGAAGAACATGGACCAAACTTGCGTGGTCAGTTAGTTTAGTTTAGTGGCTCCTTTCATCTTCATAGAGAGCTGCTTTTTTGGTTAGGCCAATATATATAGGATTGATCGGACAGCGACCAGCTATTTTACCTTCCTTCCTCCTCGTTCACACAGAGAAACGTAGTCAAAAAGGCGAAAAAGTGCCACTCACGCCAGGAAGATTTTTTTTTATTCAGTCGTGGTGGTCATTCATTGACGTCTGCAACTGCATCCTTCCATTGGTAGATGATAGAGAACTTCTGACCCTTTTATTGTGGTCATTTTGTTCTTAAACAGGTTGAAACTGCAAATTGGTTTATCTGGCGCTCTGAAAAATCTTGGTCTGTCAGTTTTTTTCTTAAAATAAAAACGGTCTATATACTTTTTTTTAAAGAAAACTTTTACTCGCATCAGCATATGAATCTATAAAAACTGTTGATTTAGTATTATAATGTGAGAGACTGAACGGCCTACTTGTAGAAGATATATACGTATCCTCCAGGTGAAGCGAGGAAAAAGAAGAACAAAGCATCAGCATACGAAATGGACGGGAAGTTGAGACTTTCTTTTTCACGGCATATTTCAATACTTATTACAAAAGACTCATGGAGCAGAGCATTTCATTACTTGTCCTTACTACAACACACAGCCAAGCTGCATTCTTTCATTTTCTTTCTTGTCTTTCCTCCTTCGAAAAGCCAGAGGAAGCGAGGACTTCAAAAATATTTCATTTAATTTTGGAGGATGAGAGAAAGCAAAAAAGACAGGGAAAAGTCGGTCCTTCCAACAAGTTATTTTTCAACATTATAAGGAATCCACCACGTCCATCACATCACACATCATGGGTACCTCACGCGTCGTCTTCGCTTCAAGGAAGATGATACATGAACATCACATCATATATTGATCTACTAAAACTTTCTCCGGCTGCAATTTCATTCCTCTCTCCCTGCCTGCACTACACAAAGTTTCACTTTCACCTCAACCAACCTTTAGTTTATATACTTCGGAGAAGAAGGGGGGGAGAAGAAGGATAATGCAATATCGTTAATAATGGGAAACCTCAGCCTGCCTCTGTTTACTTTCAATACACGTGCTGTTGATTCAAGTCAAGTGTGCCCTTGGTTCTAATCGTAAAGTGTGGTTTTGGGGGAAAGAGTCACCACAAAGGCAATTAACCGATAGGTCAAAAGGGACAAGACATAAAGTAAAGGTATAGAGAGGCCAATGAACCAAATCCAAGTCCCATGGGGGTAAAAATTGAAATAAATTGAATCTATTTTTCCATTTGTAGACTTATATTGACCGTGAAGTTGAAGTTGCACTACCACAAGTCAACTCTTTTATTTTTCTTTCTTCTTCTTCGGTTGGAATTCCTTCCCTTTCTTCGATGATGCAGGCTGTGAAGCAGAAAGGAAAATAAAATAAAAATATTTGGATAAGCTTCGAGACAGAGAGAATGAATCCTCTTTCAGTTCAGGGTTAAAGCAAAAAAGAGAAACAGAGAAAAATCTCGACGGTTATAACGGTATTTTATGAACGTTGGAGTTATTTTATATCCCCCATTTTTGTTATTTTTGTATGAAAAAAAAATCACAAATCGATTATTTATACGTTCCACGTTCCACAAGGCTGATATATAAAGAAAAACATTTATTTCTGTTTAAATTTAAAGAGCCATTAATTGAATGTAGGCTCTCTTGTTGGTCGTCCTCGTCGTATCTTTATTTCTTGAAGAACACTTGTTCTTTTTTCTTGTGGGAGAGAAATGAAAAAGAAGAAGAAATGGATCCATTATTAATGATTTACTCTCCCTCACGTCCTAATAGCCATAAACATGGTGAGTTTCCCATTCAGAGAGAAGGAATCATTTGAGTTGAATGCCAACTAAGCCTCTTTGGTCGAGCCGTAAAGGGCTGCCCAATCGTAATTTCCTTTGATGTAGATATTATAAAAGAAGAATCGAGGTGTAAGTGCAGAGAGAATACTACGTGTTATGATCCAGAAGAAGAGAGAAAGAGACCCGATTCCAATAATACTTTTAGGTAGTTGAGAGGGGGAGGAAGGATTTTTTGGTGTGGTTAAGTGAAGCTGAATGACCACCCAAACGCAACAATTACGTAACATTAGAGAGAAAGCGTGAGCGTTGCGTAAAGTAAAAGTCACAAAAAAAAATCTAAATTGCATCTCCGGTGCGATATGAGCGTACGTGGAAAAAGCGTAGAGAGTGAAAGCTACATTTTACTTTGTTCCTCATCTAGCTTAGTATTGTTGTCCGGCCTCTGTCCGTTTCCTCCCCTAAACTTTCTTCTTCTCAAAACTACATAAGTCCCTCGATTATTACAAATATAACTAAAGTTTCTGACAAAAATCTGTTGCTATTTATTCGGCTGTTATTGTCATCCCGCAACAGACAACAAATGGAGTCATCATTCAGATTTCTTCTGTGCTTTTGTGTCTTGGCCCCTGCTGGAATCAGTTTAGGTCCTAGTAAGTAACACCACTAAAAAGAAACGCATTGTACACTAGGCAAGGTCTCGCCTATGTCTTTTTTCTTATTGAACAAAAGGCGTTCGTTCGTTGTATGTATGTGTCTGTATCCTGATAATTTCACAGGGAAATGGCTTTTTCACCAAATCTGTGTGGCCGTTTCGGTGGTTGAGTTTTATGGCAGGATGTTAGATTGTATCAAATAGAGAAAGCTAGAGAATGCTGGAAGCGGAATGGGTCTCTTTCCTTGAATAAATGCCCTGTTTATATCTCCACTTGAGAAATAAAAGTAAATAAATAGCCTCATTTCAGTCTGCATTTGTAGGCTGTAATGTCCAATAATGTGTTGGAATCGATGAATGCCAAAAACCTCTCCAACTTTCACTATACATTCTTCATTGAATCCATCCATCCACCCTTTTTAAGAATTGCAATTTGTGGAGGTGATGGACGGTTGAGGAGCTTCACTCATCCATGACATGACCTGTGGAAGGAAAGTGCAACATTTAATAAAGAAGCCAAAAAAGAAAGGTGAAAGTGTGTGAGAGAGAGGGGGAAATTGAATGAATGGTGGGGGGAGACAGGTGTTGCTCTCCTTTAAAGGTGCCCCTTCTGGTGGATGATGCGCGGAGACTGATTTATTCCACTTGAGAGAGAAAAGACGTTCCCTTTCAGTCTTGTTTTTCCATCCGATTGTCTTTCAAATCTTGGTCATAAATATTATCCTTCTTTCCTCTTCACCTTTTCCGCCTTTAACCCCGGAAGGTATCAGACAGACAGACAAGAGCCAAAGCTAACTAAAAACTTCATGACTTTCTCCATGCTCTTTTCCAGTTCAAAAAGAAGAAGAAGAAGAGGAGAGAAAAAAGATAGTCGACGTTTGATGGCCTTACGGTTGATAGAAAATCGAAATCCCATCGGGTATAAATCCCCCATACTATTCACCGTTTGATCTAAATCCGCGACTTCACTTCACTACTTGAGTTCAGAGCCTTTTTTTAGATCTATCCAACTTCTTCTTCTTCGTAATATACACAAAAGTCAAACACAAGAAGAGGTTGGAACGTCAGACTTGTCATTTGCAGTTAAAGCAAGCAAGGAAAAAAAGAAAAGTGACACACACCCACACTCACACCCATAGAACGATTGATACCCTTTAAAATATTATACGCTTATCCATTTGCATAGTATCAAAGGGTTTACACGGTGATGGTGATGTGACAGGGTGTCAAAGGCAGTCACATTCTTTATCATGACATGACGTACGTCTCCGACACATTTCCCTATGACGATGATCAAACAGTAAAGGTTTCCTTCTTATTATGATTTAGTGACTGCGAAAGAAGAAGGAAAATGCTGGACGTTTTGCTTTCTCCAAGAAAGAAATCAATACGTCTTGATAACGCATCATTTGGTAGCATAGATCTGATCTGGAGGATTGTGTATTTTGTGTGTGTGAGGGAAAAAATAATCCAACCTGTCCAAGGACTACTGTAAGAGCTTTCCCTTTCCCTTTTTTTCTTGGAGTGTTTAGTCTTGTTTGTTTGTCAAGTGTGAAGAAAGTTAGGATGAATGGCTCAATTTACAGAAGGGTGACGACGACCATCAATGCCATCCGTGACCTGTCCTACTTAGATTGTCCTCTTGAATAGAAATGCTCCGTTTTTTTTTGCTTTTTTTTGCTCAGATTGAAGAAGTGACAAACAAGATAGCCAAGCCATAGCCACCAGTCACTTTAAGAATCCTACTTGGCCTACATCTACAGATGAGATCAGAGGTAAACCGTACACAGGATTCATTCATCATCGCCAGATTTGTTTTGTGAGACATCCAGGGGTCCCTTCCTTCCTATCAGTCAAACATTTGATTTGAACAAATGTCGCCGTGTGTTCGAATTGAATTGAAATGTGTTTTTTTGAGAGAAAAACAAAGGAAATTGGCATCTTCAATCTTACACCGTTTTGTATCATTTCCTTGAATTGGAGGTGACGGCAAGGGGAAGAAATAGAATAGAAACAAACAAGCAGAACTAAGCCAAAGTGTGAGAGAAAATTTGTAACACATTGGCGTGAAAAAGAGAGGAGCAAACTGCAAAGACTGACGTGGTTTGATATGAAATGACACAGGCATTGGTATTTGGTATGCAGGACCAGAGAGATGGATTGCCACTCCTCTCTAAACATCTTTGAAATTGAAATCACTTTCCTTTCCCCTCAAAAAATATTACTTTCTCTCCTTTTCCATTCATTCATGGCTAAAAAGTCAAACAACTCAAGGCACGATTTGGTCTGCAAAATTGTAGTGAATTGTCAGAGTGCCCCAGTCTAGAAAAATGTATGGCCTTTCTCAACGCCATACATTAACTTGGCAAGGGTAACCCAAATTGATGATTCGATAGCAGTTTACCACGTAGGAATGATGCGAAAACTATGCCGATAGACAGACTAAACTTTGGGTAAAAGTGAAAGTTAGTCCTCCAAGTTGGAAAAGAGTAGAGTAGAGCAGACATAGAGCCCCAAGTAAATTTGCAGTTTCAACTCTCTTGAGATTTTGAAAAGCAGGCTATGGGATACCTAACCTACTATGCATGTAACAGAATCTGGTTAGAGAGAAACCTGCTTATCAATTCATGTACCTTGTCTGTCTCTCTTCTCTCTCTACCAATCTCCGGATAATGCTGATCCTAGGGAAGGGGAAGGTGTCGGCAATTCGGATTCATTTCATTTGTAGGGCAGTAAAATGGTAATTACACAGCACGTATATCTCATCTCATCAAGGGAAACTTTCCTTTTCTAACTTATATAAACTGCGGAGGGATCCTCTCTTGCATTGGAGAGGTGAGAGATTTCCATTAAATGTTCTCTGCCTTCGAATTTTAGAATGATTTCGACGTAGTAGCAAATGTTGAATGTTCTGTAATTTTGGACAAGTTCTCGAAATTTGTTTTCTCATCTCTCAACTATACCTTGATCTAAAGAACGCTGAAAACATTTCACCACTCTCTCTCTCTTTTCCCATTTCATTGTTAGTTTTGATTTCCTAAAGTCTTTTGATACATTTGAACTTTACAAAGGTATCCTTTTAATACAAACAGAAGAGCTTGTCAGACTCAGCAAGCAGCCACTTAATTTGTGTGAAAACCCTTTGTGAAAGTGTTGTCGCTGCAGGAAATGTGTGTGTGGTGGTCTCTAATTCCAATTCCTCATGTATCCATTTCATTTTCACAAAAAGCGAGTGTATAGATTTTGTATTAGTCAGATTTGCCAGCTTTCAAATTCACTCACTAAAGACTAAAACTAGGGTCATTTGCATTTGGACTCTGTGTCCAGTGAGTAGCTTTGGGACTGGGCCTGCCAGATAGCCTTATCTTTAGAGATTCCGACAGGACAGAGAGCTCCTCTGTGCTGACTAATGAGTGTTACTGAATGTTGACACTTTCATTTTACTCGTTCAATTTCCGCACGTTCTGCACTTTCCCTTTCTATACGTATAGGTACTCTAAGCTGGAGTGGATTTGAATTGTACAAACATAGACAGACCTTAAGCAAGAAGGGGAGCCATTTCACCGTTGAGTAAATCGGAACAAGGCCGTTAAAATTTGAGGATGCTAAAGACAAATATGCCGGCCGTAGAGAAGTAGTATTTAGATACCTAGACAAATTCTAAATGTTTTGCACATGTTGTTTGTGTACTACTATGTCTTCTTCACATCCTTGAACTACATGTTTGGCAACTAACTAAACTTAAACTAAACTAAACTACTCATCATGTCAAAAGGGATATCTCCTCAGTGGCTAGGCTGAGGTAGTTAAGTAGTCCTCAGATGGCTTTGACTTTGACACTGGTTTTGCTTTCCTATGGAAAGTAAAGTAAACAAGAACGGAAGTTGTGTGTATGGAGGAGGAATGTTGAATGTCCGGATTTCTAAATCACGTTTCGTCTCGCTCATTGATTTCATTTTCATTTGGAGAGCCAAAAGAGACCTGCCTGCCTATGGATGACGATGATAAGAAAAAAGGAAATGAAGGCTTGACTTCCTCTCTGAATACTTATCTATATCTCAGGACGCCCCGGACCCATAGGTCATGTAGTAACGTATACTCCATTTCATGTCCTACATTTCCCTGATTATGTATACCCTCCTCTTAATTATAAAACATGATGCTTTCCTCCATTTCTCATCCCTGGACTTGACAGAATAAGAACGCGAGCGTTTGAAGTTGATTGACGAGAGGTGCAGATGACAGGTTTTGCCTTGCCTACGGTCTTGTAGTTTGGTAAATGTAAAAGTGAATCAAGGGAAATTAGGACGGGACACAGGTCCAAAAAAAAGAGTTCTTTTGACAACTGAACTTTCCAAAGAGTTCTGCATTTTCCCCATACATACATACAATGCATAAAGCAAATATTATATTATATTGGACCTACTTACATAGAGGTAATAGAATATTGCAAAGCTTTCAGTTTAAGTAGGACGCTTTGGCTTGTTGTACTACGTGTGTCATGGAGGTTTTTTGAATATGAAGTTCCTTCTTTCCTTTTCATTTCATTTCAAGTGTTGTTGAATTGCAACAAAAGTGACGGAGAATAAGAAAAAGTAAAAATAGTTGGAGAGAGGAGGAGGACACCCAACAGTCGAGACGTGACTCGCCTTTGCAAAATCCTCTCTCCTCTCCTGACCTGAAGTGAAGGAAAGAAAGTTACCGTAATGTTATGTTATGTGATGTTTGGTTCAATTACATAAAAAATTGGACTACTTCTCCATTTCAATACTCGAGAGACTGAAATTAAACTGAAACTTCAAACTTCTTCTCTTTTCCTCTCTTGATACGAGAGTATTTTCACCACCATCCATTTGAATAGGCCCACTGCCACTTTCACCCTCCCTCCCTCCGCTTCATTAGTCTCTCAAAGGAAATGTAATGGAAATGCTATAAGCTGCTATTTGGGTAGCCAGTTTTCTTTCTCCACTTTTCATCACTTCACTATCCCATCTAATTGGATGATGATTAAGTAAGTAATGAGTGAGAGAATTTCAGGAATTGGAACGATGAAGGAACATTCATGTTTATGAAGATTTCGATCCGTGACGACGACAGCAGTCGTGTCATCCTTTCTTTCATCCCTGCGCACAATTTGGCAAAGTATCTTAGGAGGATGACATTTGGTTTGGTTTTCGGAGCAAACTTCTTCTCTCAGAAGAAAACCATCATCAAAATCAGAAGATGTACGCCATTTGCCATTGCCCCTGCACTCCTCGTGCCAGTAAACATTTTGATGTTATATAGAGTCATGATGACAAAAGTATAAGAAATGATGATAATTTCCTTGGCACGTTGTCACATAACGAATGCTATATATATATCTAAGCTACTACGTAGTAGGTACATTATGTTTTCAGAGAATTATTTATCAACGTCACTTAAAATTGTGGACATTTCTTCGGTGCACTACTATCCTCGTGTGGAAAGACGGGTATTCTATACTCGGATGCAAAGCAAAAACATCATCGTTATAGATTACTCTGATGATGACTTTCGACAGCATTTAACTCCACTTAAGCCACTATCTTGCAGTGTAGAGAGAGAACATTAAGCTAGTCTCCAACTGATGTCATTATGTCGTTATTTTATGAACATTACCAATGTTTCAGTCAGGCCCATAGTGCCTTCCCATATACGTATGAAAAGAGGGAGCAGATTACATCGATTATGCAATAGCTATTGGAAGTGAAAGCCAATTTGATCTGATTTTCTCTCTTTCTCTCTCATCAAGGCCATTGTACCACTTCAAAGTCCCTCTCTCTCTTATGGGATTACCTACCTCTCTCTCTCTCACCCCATTCTCTCCTTCATAGATAGTTAATAGTAATGCATTATTACTCTGTCATTTGATTCCACTCTTAAGGTTTAAGTGCAGTTTTCCTTTCATTACATTTTTCCTCGAAAAGGCAGCTGGACAAGTGTCGACGAGTCTAGCGTAAAATTTCAAAGAAAAGGACTTGCGCAAATGTAAATAAAAAGCACATTTTCTACACCAATACTTTTCTTTTGACAAACATTCTGGGGGTTTTCTTGCCATTTTTATAATTAGAAAGCTTTCTTACTCGTACAACTGGAATCGTATGAAAGGGAAAAGGAGGCAGGTAGGTTTGATGATGATGAAGTAAACAGAGAAAGAAAGAGCTGGGGAAAACTGTGTCCGCGTCCAACCTGTTTAGGCCTAACTAAGTGAATGTGAAGGACTTTCACTTCATGCAGAATTAATAAGCAGAAAGATATAGAGAGTATAATTGTAGAGGTTGGTTTTTGGAGAGTGGATGTGGAGTGTGTATTTCACTACATACAATTTCAAAAGACTTGCTTTCTCTTTCCTTTCTTCCC